>JBBPQE010000222.1:0-34593 GCA_038092335.1 Boletus vinaceobasis | reverse complement strand
TAGCCGATAGTCAGCACCACTACCCAGTTCACGGGGCAAGTTGTCTACTTGTGGGTTTAAGTGGCATTGTCCCCTCCAGTGTGTTTTGACCACGTAGTTGTTATCCTCGTCTCTAGCTGTTAGTTAATCGCGTATCACAAACCTGTTCAGCTCTGATCGAGTCAAACATATGCCTACTGCTGTCGAGGACCACTACTGACACGATGCTCACATCATTTGAGCGTTGTGCATTAAACGTAATCATGACGGTTCAACATCTAAATATACATAGTTAAGAGACAACAGCAATCGAGAGGTCCATAGCCTCTACAAGTTTACAACCTCTGGTACGCCCAGATCCTCGAGATCCAGCATGGTTACTTTATCCTGCAAAGTATGAGGCTCAACCCCATCAGTTCTCGTGCGATCCGAGCCCGAGTCTGACAAGGTGCGAGAACTAACAGTCGTAGTCTCCGCCTCTCCATCCTCCATCGTCGGGCTTGGCTGTTGGGCAGACTGACAAGTCATGGTCCTGGGTGCCACCCGCAGCTCCTCTTCCGTCCCCTTCTCCTCCTCCTCTTCCTCGATGCTGTCCGATCGAGTCAGCCTGCCAGGAGGCTCTATTTTGGGTAATACCACCTGATGTTCCTCGGCCTCGTCAGCGCTGGGGAACGCCACTCCCATTCGGCGCGCGAGCTTTCGCTCCCGGATCTTCGCGAGGCTCAAGCGACGTTCTTCCATCCACTGTTCCTCGTCAAGGATCGGACCGGCCGCCCGCGCAATAGCCTCGGTTGCTGGCGCGAGCTTCTCACACTGCAAGCCTATGCCTGCAGCAGCGAGAACGTGCATGATTGGAGCGTGAGAGCGAGGGTTAGGCATCCGATGGGCGTAAGTGGCAGACATTCTGTGATCCGATCAGCACTTCGTAGGAAGCGAGGTCCGAAGAAACTTACCCGGGACCGAGGACGAACTCGCCACCCAGCTGCGTGAAGTCGCCACCTTTCTCCCACACGGGCATGCCGACACGGAGAGCATTCTTGAAGACCATAGCAATCCCGCCCACGGATCCATGGCGCACATAACCACCACGCTTACGTTGTGATTTGGGTTCCATTACGCGGAGGGTCATGCCCAGTGCTTTGTGGAGGCGCAATGTGGGATCGGTGTAGCAGGTGAATGGAGTGCGAAATATTTCTATACGAGCCGCATCATTGATCCACAGAACCAACAGAGTGGATGAGACACGTACGTCGGTAAGATTTAATCAAATTGAAAGAGCCGTTTCCAATAACGACTAAGTTGACGTCGGCTTCTTTCAACATTCTCGGATCAACATTGTCTGACACGGAAAACATATAATCTTGACATAAGGGGCACCTAAACTTGTATTAGCAAGATCATTCACACGACCAAATAAACCTTACCAGAAATGTCTGATGAAAATAACAATCGTCTTTTGATCACGAAACAGCTCGCCGAATGGCACACGCAGGCCATTTTCAGCGATAACGAGACACGAAGCAGCATCTGCGAGCTGCTTCGAAGTCGGTAGTGCATGTTCGTCGAATCTCGGAGAGGAAAAGGACTGGGCAGACTTGGCCGTTGGCGGTCGTACGGCCTCGCATTTAGGCGAAGAATTGCAGGTGGGACTAAAGCCACGACCGTCGACGGTTGTCAGAGAGCGTGTATGGATGGGTGCCTTGACAGCAGATGGAGGCGGATATGATACATGAGAAGAATGGGAAGGCGAGGAAGAACCGCCAAGGCCGAGTTCAGCATCCGTAAGTGGCTCGTAAACGTATCCAGTGGTCGAGTCGCGAACGGGGCTTGAGACGTCCATAGTGTGTAGACGAGTGACCATCTCTGCCGGGAAGAGTGTCGTCGACTTGCGACGGGCGTGAAACGTGTTCTCTTCTGAGATGTGCTTGGGCTTGGATGAGCGTTCGGTGGCGAGATGGGGAATTGACGTGAAAGAAGCATTTGTCTGACTCAGGGCCAGATTGTCGGTTGACTGATGGGTCAGACTTGGACGGCTCCCAGTCTTTTTTGGCAGCAGTCGCGCAAACTTCTTAGCCTTACTTGGCGCCGCCGCAGGGTTGTCGGCAGAATAAGAAGCCAAACGAAGCGGAGAGGACGGGGTGGCGCAGCCAGCATCAGCTTGAGCACGTGACACGAATGAATGCACGCTCTCGCTACTCCGTCCGATGGATGAAGTGGGTGAGATGGGCATAGGTTCTGCGGTGAACGCAGGGGTCGACGACAGCGCGCAAGCGAGGGCATATGGTGGCAGCTTTGAGTGTCCATAAGGAGAGGACTTGAGTGGGATGGGAACTGTAAGTCGCGCTTCTTTCCTCGACACAGCCGAGCGGGAACGTCGACGCTGTATAGGGAAGCGCGGAGCGAAATCCTGTGGGAGCCAGATAGGTTCGTCCGACCCACACCCACTGGCGGTGGGTGAGATGTTGGACGTACTTCGAGTGAATGACGTTGTCGCGACATCCAAATTCCTCGTGGGCGTTGTGGCAGGCAGCGTATCGAGGTTAAGATATGTTTGATATATGTCTGGCGGATATCTGCCACCAGTGTAAGGGAGGGTTGGGAGATGTGAGGTAGATTCGCCGCGGAAGGAGAGAGGAGCGCCGACACTGCTCAAAGTGCTGGCAGTTCGACTTCGAAGGACGGAGAGCGGTGCGAAGGGATCGCCGGGGTCTGGCGTCGGGTAGCGCGTCTCCAGCTCTAGGTTGGGAGCGGGCTTTCGTCGAACCCGGGGTTGGTGGACGGATGAATCACTAGTTGATACAGACATAATACAAAATAGTTACGTGGCCCGTCCAAGGCGCGAGACCTGCAGGAGGGATAGAAGGATGGGTTCCAGCAGGAAAGCACGGGTTGGTCAATCATATATCGGTCTTTATGTACGATTTCCATCGTGGCTTCGGTGAGGAGTGTCTGCGAGCTGTGAACCTTGTTCAACGAAGGGCTTACACGTTTCCGCATTGCCTCAATTCCCGTAGGTTACCGCGCCTCTTTATCACCAAACTTGCGTATGGTGAGCTTCGCAGTGCTTCTGGACCTGAGAGCGAGCGGGTGTGTACTAATGACTTGAGCATACGTTGAGCTGGTCGGCAATCTGACATCCCAAGTAGTCGCGGAATGTGGTCAAGGCAATCTCACAGTCACAACCGATTCAGCTACCACGTAACTTTGGCCTTCGTTAGGGCGCCGAACGCTGAGGAAGCATAACTCTTAACTAAAGTTCAATATTGCAACGGCGATCTGCCCACAAGAACACAGTCACGTCGCAGATACGCCGATCGGAAACCCTGCAGTGTTGTCGTGGGCAGCACGCAGCACAGGTTCACCAATACTCAGACCTCGAGCAATACTTTACTCTGAACCCCTTACACATACCATGATGGGGCACTCATCGTGTGAGCGCGTTCTCTCCTGTGCGGGCGGAGAATCGATGAACAGTTGGCATCGGGAAGATGGGCGGTTCCTGGGTAATACGTCTGCCAATTATCCATTACCAGGGAGAACGTTCTAACAGTACGAGATCTGAAGAACAGCCAGGCGACAACCTTACACTTCCATATCGCATTCGTTCTGGCCTCGAGTACTCAGCACCTTCCAAGTGCTGGTGAGGGTGCAAGCTCCGGCTGAGCCATGAGCTGTGGATACAATCAGAATCATTCCACAGGACACGTGTGAGACAGCTTCCCTTCACAGTCTGAGTAGTAGTGAATATCATTGCAACCAGCCCAAAGACACCCAGCAGGATATCTCCGATCTTCTGCATCGGTGTCTTGGCCACCGCCTTGTAGTGCAACATTGCAGGGTATACATAACACAGCGGGACACTAGAAGTTCGAGTCATTCTCCACAAGATATGCGGTTTGAGCGACCGAACTTACCACGCGAAACTGCCGATCAACGCGACAAACTTGTCGAGATCCGCAGCACCAGCCCAACTGATCACCGTGCAAAGCATTATCAGACCGAAACGGAAAAGGTTCTTGAGCCATTTCACGCGCGGATCTTGTTTACCGCTCCTCACAAACAGTCCATTCTCCAAAATACGCACGGCCGGGAACAATTGAAGTGGGATAGACAAGAGAATCGCCATCGCATATAGGAATTGGACCTGTCCCACCGAGTTTATCAAACCGCTGGAACCTCTGGGGAGTAAACGGACTGACAGCTTGTGTGAATTTATTCGTCGTGTCAAGGTTGACGAGGACGACTGCTTTCACGTTCGATCCGAAAGTCAAGTATGCAAGAGCGCCAGCTCCACCAAAGAGCACTGGAACTGGGTGTGAGAATCGAACGACGACAGCGGAATGAGATGAATAGTACCGAGTGTCCCAAGCATGACACCAGTCAAAGCTCTGGGAAATTTATGCGGTTCGCGCATGGCATCCGTAATTGGGATGACCTGAACTACTCATCAAAACCTCGGGACTCGAATTTGGTAATACAAGACATACCAAGCCTACTCCTTCAAACGAGAAAACGGCAGTGCTTTCATAGTACCATTAATGAAAACTGTAAAACTTAATCGAAGCTGACGCTCACCCGATGAACAAGGGGAAATCTCGCGGATTGAACAATTGAATCTGCTCTATCCCCCTATCATTGATGAGGGAAAGTTCGCTTCCGAAGATATAAATCAAGCCAGCGAGAATGAAAGCGTCTGCGATGAGGGCAGTTGTACTGAGTTTCGCGAGGTTTCTGACGAGGGCCAATGGTAGAAAGATCACTAGCTGAATGAGGATAAAGAATAGGACGCAGTAATTGATCGCGCAATTTGTAACTTCGGAAACAAATGCCTGTGAAAGTCGGTCATGCCATTATAACGTCGTTTAATGAGAGAAAAAGAGAAAGCTGACCTGCAGGGTTTCCGCGACAAAGATGGTGTAAGCTGTGACAAATCCAATTTGAGATATTGTAATGGAGAAGAGGATCGCATATCGCATCCATGGTCCGTACAACGCGCCGCCAATGTCTACACATTATGTGAATGTTGTGTTGATTCGATGGAAACGGATCACTTACCTCCAAAGGAACCAGAAACAACAAATTTTGCCTGGATCAAGAGTAAAAACGAGTACAGGGAGATCAATGCAACAAATGTGATAGTGATGGCGGAAAAGACAAGCCCTCCATTGGCGAATCTGTTCGATTTGAGGGGATCACCAACGGAACCATTAAATCGGGAACACCTTACCCTTTCCCGAGGAACAACACACCAGTCCCCACGAATGACTTCAGAAGCTGATGAAATGTCGGCGTCAGGATAATGCATGAGGAGCTGCACGAGATGCTCACCATCAGTACGGCCTGTGGTACGGTTGCGTCACCGTGAGCAGTGGCGGATGCGGCCCGTCGCCTAGATCGAGAACGTGACCGACGAGTCGACTTCAACAATGGCTGAGTCTCGCTGGCAGTGGGTGCCGTTGGGGGAGTGGGTTGTTCAGCAGATTCCTCGTCCTCGGTTCTGTCTTCGTCTTCTTCGAGGTCCTCTCCCGCCTAGCACTAATGTGACAACTGTTTCTGACAAGGAAGAAACTCGCTCACAAATTGACCATAGATATAAAGGAAATCGATGAAGTTGTTCGTTGTTCGCCTTTCATTGATGGTACCTTGCTCGTTTGCTTGTAAGAGAACATAGTTTCGCCTGAAACCACCAGGCTCGTGAATATGTTCGAATGCAGGGTTCGGTGGCGCGACGGATCCTGCGTATGACGAAGAGCGCGGACGACCAGACTGTCGTCTCTGATCTGCATGCCACTTATAAATGTCATGGCTGGAAGTATAAGTCAACCACGGTCGGAACTTGGGATTATAAAGATGAACTCACGTAACGTCTGCGCCAGGAGCATGGTATGGTATAGAAAACGTCTCGGAAGCATCTCGCTGCGAGGGCCCTACAGAAGGTTCATCTGGGTTGATTGTATCTTGGTCAGAGCTATCTACAGAGCGCAAGTCCGTGTGACTCTGACGGCGTTGTTCGGATAAAAGTAGATGACGTCTAAGCATTCTAGCCTTGCCCTCGGCGGGAAGATTGTCCAAGTCTACTATGTTATTGTCGACAGCGGTCCCGGAGGTCACAGCACCGACCGGGCGCTTTGCGCTAATTGCGCTAGGGGATGGACGGTGGAGTTTAGAAAGTAACTCATTCGATGACAGATTCGTATTTGGAGACTCGTCGCGAGCCGAGTTCGAATAGGAGCCCGCTGGAGGAGTGTACCGTGCTGGGATGTTGGGTACTGGGGGCGTTCCAGAATATTGAGCGCGAAGGGCTCGGATATCTGGTGTGCCGGAGGGGGTAGAGGTAGCGGAGTCAAAAGGGAGAGACTTGCGGATGGTGACTGGCTTCGATGGGGAGGACATGAGTGAGTGTTAGTTCTTTGTGGTGGTAAGAGGAAGCGAAGAGGCGGTCAACAAGTTCTCCGTCACTATCGTTTTCAACGGTACGGAGCTCACGCAACATCCCGATTCCCAATTTATAATGGGCGGGTGGCGCTGCTTGAAGGGATAGGATGATAACAACCAGATAACACACATCCTGGTGGTCCAAACTACTGCATGTCTCCTGAAACGTGGTTATTACCCCCCGAATGATAACCTGCAGCAAATGTCTCAGGTTGCTACCCCCATATTTGACCAGTGACCAATAATGGTCGACTCTCTTTCCCTACTTGCCAGCGAATTCCTCTGAGCTTCGAACTCGAAGCGATATCGCGCCATGCTGAACCAGCATCCTCCACTCTTAGACTTCCATAGCCAGAGGCTCGCAAAACCAGCGACTGCACACCGTCGTGCTTTCCTATGACGGCACTTGTGGGTCCACGCTCCACGGCGGCACCCTATGCGGAAGGAGCCCCACCTTTCCTCCCTCAAGGCGGCCTGTCCATCCTTAGGAACAGCGTCAGCGTTTGTTGATCCAACCAAAACAATGTGAGTTACCCGCAATTAATTGTCCGTCCATCCTTGATAGTCGTGTGACTAAGAAGCCGACTCCAGAAACACTTACACAGCCCACTTGTGACTTGAGGACCTATAGTTGGCCAAGAGACCAGGCGTGGTCTCGGTCCCCGATGCCAATTCCATTTGTTCGTTCGTTCTGTCCTTTTCGTTTGTCAACACGTTTTAACACTAAGTGACCGCCTAGATGGTCTTTTGGGGCTTCGTCTCGTGAAACTATGCTGCAAACGTTGATGGCCGGCGGAGTGAAGAAGTTTGCATACCAAGCAGTCGGACATCTTCACATGGCATGGTTCTTGAAACCTGCTTAGGGAAGAGGGGTGTGGAAAAAGCAGAGAAGGCAATCGAGGAACATCAGGGGCGGCATTAAACTGGGAGTACATCACACTCCCGTGGAGGACGATGTCTGAGGGCTATTCCATCAAGGCAGGTTCGAGAAACATAGGCTGATATGCTATGTCTAACTATGGCTTAGTAGGAACAGCCAATGTCGTCAATCTCTGGCCGGACGCCAGGTTCGAGCGTCCTAACACCGGTGCGGAACCAGATTTATGGGGAAATGTCTTTCCTCAGGTTCCTAGACAAGCGCTTCCCCCGGAGGAACTTGAGCTAGGAGCTTACCTCTCTTTGGATGCGGCGATCTTACTTGCATATAAGCGAGATGGCTGGCCGTGAGATAAGCCACTAGGCAGGCACCTTGCAGGGGTGCTTCGCTTTCCACGTTGTCGATCGCTCTCTTGGTAAAGGCGCAAGATAACACCATAAAGGCATTGAACACCAGACACTACTTCGTATGTCCTTTCCTAATGTGTACAGTCTAACGCAAAGTGCCTCCGCGTCGCTAATAGCCGACAAGTCGGGTTTCCTTGTTGTTCCCGGAGAGGGTGATGACAGTTGCCTCGTCGATCAATTAGCGTTTGATGACCCCAATGACGTTTGTCCCCGAAACGTACGTCTTTGTGTGTACCGAGGCAATCCAACCTGATCGCGAATCTTGGTCGGTGTTTTTTGTCAACGGAGAACAATGTTACCATCACAATCCCGATGCAAAGATCCCTCGAACCAGCGTTGTATGTAATAATATGGCGAGCGTCGTCGCCTCAGCCAGACGCGATTGACCTTGGCAGTCAGCAATGAGTTCGCCACATGCCCTCTCGAAATCTTGGAGTCCGTAGTACGTACCTCCGCGTTTCCCGCGTTTCTTTTTTTCTTGACCCAGGGGCCTCTCAGGAAAAGGTGTCAGAGGCCTTTCTTCTCGGCAAACGATGTGTCTTCAACACTGTAGCGATTCACCTTGCCGAAGACAAATACACGACATATACTCACCAAGCTCCACTCCAACACGATGGGTAGCGACCAGGATAGAAACATCACGGCCCTAAGCCCTGTTACCGTGCTCAAGGACAATACGTTGTCATGGCGTGCCATTGAATTGTGGAACTTGATTTCTCGGTCGAGCAATGAAGACGTCAACGTTGTTACCTCGAGTTGCTCAATGACGTTCGTCTTACCTCAAAGATAATCATAATCAGAATAGCAGGCGGAACATCCGTTGTTGTGAGTCACAAGGTATAAAGGGCACCAAATTCACTAGGAGACCGGGACTCTGGGTTGGTACGTATGGTGCGGTACTTCATCGACGTAATTACGACTTAGAGCTGACTTCAACAGTATGATATTTACTTTCCGAGAGGAATTACAAGAACCTGTAGGTAAGAGGAAACATAAATCGAAGGCAGCGCATATACCCATCTTAGAAAACGACAACGGATATCAACGCAAAATTTTCAACGGCATCAGTCTCGATGCGTGCGGGGGGTGAACATCAGCGCCACATTCAATCACTCAGGGATTGTATCATCTCCGTCAGTTTGTCTGCGTCCATCCGAGGAAACCGGGGAACAACACGACATTTGAGCTCGAGGGGGTGCCTGGGGACGGTCATGGTCATTCAGGTTCCAAAAAGTCGCATTGGTGTACTCACGACACAAGTCCGGTTGACCATTCGGGATTTGGTTCCATTTCGATGCCATTCTCGTCCACCGGTTTCATGAACTTGAATATGGCAAGTAGATGGACAATTGCTATCCATACCGAAGCATCAGCAAAGTGCCGACCGACACTGAATCGGATGCAAGTTGTATAGTTATGATCACACGATGCAAGTGTCTTACCAAACTCTGCGTCCAAAACCAAAGGCTAACGCAACGGGGTCGTCATTGAGCTCATCATCCTGATTGAGGAACCTCTCGGGTATGAATTCGGTGGGATTGGGGTATTTGACCTCATCCCTTGACATTGCCCTTGGTAATAGATGAGCAATAGTTACGCAGTATGATAGTCTGCAGACATACCAAAGATTAGCCAAGACCACGCAACCTAAATCCCCATCAGAATACACAACTGTAAGGAGGGGAATCCTCTTACCTTCGGGAATGTAATGCCCTTTGTAAACATCGCTCTTGGCTGTGTAATGTGGCAGGCCTTTCGACAATCCGTCTGCATCATCGGTGATCGATACCACGTCTGCTTACCTAACGGGAACACGGGATGCCATCTCAATGTCTCGCGCAGAATTGCACCAACGTAAGGAAGGGACGGCCTGTCTTCGAAATCCGGTAGTCTCTGTGTTCCGACGATGGCGTCAATTTCTTTCTGAGCACGCTCTTGGACTTCCGGGTATTGCATCATCGCCAGGACGAAAATCATCAAGGTGGATGCTGTCTGTTCAGATGTGTGAGAGCTCGCACGATGACCTGATGGGGCACATACTGTTTCAACACCAGCTATTCATGTTCCGCGTCAGTTGGTGCAGCGAACCAAAATAACTCTGTAACTGACCGATAAAAGCTGTTGCAGAAGAGGACTTCAGCGCGAGTTCAAAGCCTTCGGAATTAGATCCTGGGAAGCGCTTGAGGGACTCGGATACCATACATTTCCCGGAGACACAGGACATCTGACGTGAGGGGTGAACGGCATTAGGTGACCGGTCGAGCAATAGAAATGAACAAATACTTCACCACTCGGTCATAAGCATAACGGAATGGCACATCCATCATCTCATGCAAATTGCTTTTGGCTTGTATGGCCATGCGTTTCAACGTAGCCCCAGGGAACCAGACGGGAAGTTTGAGCACTGAGAATCACTGTCAGCAGGAAGCTAGCGCAAGTCGAGGAAATAGAAGCTAACGGAAAGGGAAGGCCTCCAAGATTGCAGCAGTCGAAGGTCCCGCCACTTTCACAAACACCTCAATTGCCCTTTCCGCCGCCAGTACAAGAGGATCGTCGTTCGGAATAGTTTCATAATCGTAAACAGCTGACATGATCACTGCAGAAGCATAACTGTGTAGCATTAAAGATGCTCAGTATCTCGTGTGGGCCAATGGGTCGATATCAGGAAAGCTTACAGTTCAATTTGCCGTTGATAACGATCAGGCGAATTGTAGACGCCTATTAATAACTGGCGGGCTTTTCGCAACTGAGTCGGGAGATAATCCCGCGCAGCTTCAGCGCAAAACGATTGGTGGAACAATCTTCGATGGAGTCGCCATTTCTCCCCATACTGAAGTAGTGCACTGTTGAACTCGGTGCCGACACTGAGCAAGCTAGTGGGTAAAACGATCGAAAATCTGGATTGACAGACGTACTCTTCATGGACCTTGACCGGCGGTCGATCCGAGTAGACGGTCGACCGTTGCTCAAGTAGTGCCTTCGCGGCGTCCGTGGTCTGAATGACGAGAATCTGTCGACCGAAAAGAGTGCAGTACACCAAGTCACCTAGACACGAGACGGATATGACTATCGTGGTTTTGGGTGTAAGCATGACACGGACCGTATGTCGACGCCCATTGAGTGAAGGTAAGCCAAGGCTCAGAAGCATTTATGTCAAGCACAATGCCCAAGAACGGTAGACCCCTGGGACCAGGGGGGAAGTTGAGCGGACGAAGTACCCTGTACTTTGCATAGCCAGTAAAAAGGGCGATCGCGGAGACAGAGAAAGTCAAGAGAAGTGTGGAAAGGGAGGTCGTTGACATTTCCTGCCATCTGTCAGGCGAACGGAGCGACTGGTCTTATACTCTTCGGAACGCAAGGGCACCCCAATATATTGAAGGCCCATACATGGGATAACTCGGTATTGGTTTCATGGAAATGAGAAGGCGCAGAGCCCCTGCTCAGAAGGTACGTTACTTTGGCCAAAAAGGGTATGTTACACCCAGACGGGCTCGAGAGTCCACAGGACGGATGTCTTCCTTTGCAAAATCATTAATGATGACTGTATACGTACTTGCTGTTGTCATCTATAGACAAGACGGTTCTGACATGATCATGATCTGGCAGTGCGCGGCGTCAAGAGATTCATTGACCTGATCCGGGTATAACGGGGACAGACGAATTTACCTGCCCGGGAAGATTAAGAACGGGGATGGGAGAGAGTTGTGAGAGGCAGTGGCACACTAAATTAGTGCTAACCCAAGGCAACATCTCCATGATGAGGATGGGGTGGATAAGCCGATGGCATTCATATCCGGTGGGGTAGGGTCGGTTTGGTCAAGACAGCGAAAGACAAGTAACAATATCCTTTCACGTGACTTAGATGCCCTGGTCGCGCCGACTTTGGGTTGCCAGTGAATAACGTCGCTACGAACTTCCTTGCCACCCGTCGTCTCACAGCGATTTTAGATCCCATGCCAGGTTCACTGCTGGAGAACACCGAAGAAACTCCCGGAGACGGATCTAGTCCTGCGTGCGCAGTGTCGGTTCCACTTCCTCATCTCAACACACCGTCACCTCCTCTCGTGGACGATGCAGATGCCGTGCACGTCAACGAGGGATCTCTGGGTTCTCCCGGAAAGGATGGGGTGCGGCCCCTCGATCTAATGGTCAGTCTTAAACGTGCAGAGCCATCGATCGTCAAGACCAGAACGGGGAGTGTGTTATCAAGGGGTTTGATCCTGAAAACGGACTATTATCCTTCTGGTTAGTCGCCGTCGGCCAGGGTGCCTTTATGAGTACTCATTCACGCCAGGACGCGCCCTGGATCTGGATCTGAACGTCCACGGCGCGCCGAACTTTAGGGCGCCTCGTCAAGGGAACCTCAATGTGTTTGGTGTTGCCCAGCCCCGGACACAGGGTCTTCGTGCGATACTATCTGCGCTCCGATGCCGTCCTGGCACGCGTGATCCCTCTCATGTTGTCTGGTTCTCCACGCGAGAGGAACCGATTGGTGAGATTCTGTGACATTCCCTGGGGTGTTTTGGTGCATGTTCACGCCTGACCGGATTGTCGTTGGGTATCATATATCAATCAGTTTACATATCCGGACGTCCGTTTGTGCTGCGAGATGCATCTGAGCCGCGCGAGACGCTGGCCCTATCTGATCGGGCGGAAAATCTCGAGGCCATCGAAGAACGGCTGCAGGACGACATCCTTCAAGAGGCCAGCAAGTAGGAGGTATTGATGTGGACGCTGTTTGGGATCTGATCCGTGATCTTGACAGATACGGTGGGCTTATCCTGACGCACAACGAACTCGGTGAGTTCTCAAGACGCCATCTGTCGTGGCAGCACTGGCTGATTTGCGGCCACACGGACAGCTGCGGAGAGCGGAGAAGGTGCGATATTGCCGACTTGGACGCATGTAGATAACGTAAACGTGAGGACGTCACGCCAACTCTGGGAGAACATGCGCTCGAACGGATGGAACGTCGAGGTCGGTCTCTCTCTCTCTCATTATTACGTCATATTGACAATCTCATCCCCAGTATCACCGGCATGTCTTTTTCTTCCTTGCCACCAGCGTCATGTGATGTACTCATCCCACACAGCATTCCCATATCTCCTGATCGCCCAATTGAGGTAATCCCGCTTTCTTTGCCATCTCCCGATCTCATACCGCCCAGGACAACTATCTAGACGCCTACCTTCGCGTCATCAAAGATGCCGACCCCGCAAGAAGTGCCCTCGTCTTCAGTTGTGGCATGGGCGCGGTACGGACCACATTTGCCATGGTCGCCGCCTTGATTGTTCGCCGGAGAATGCTCCTTGTCCGGGGCTTAAACGATCCCTATGCTGCCAAGTCCCCCTTCGTGTTCCCTTGTGCAATTACAAAGCAAGGAACTGTCACACCAGGCATCAGTACCGTAAGGCGTCTCATTCACAACTAGTTGCCGAGTTCATCGGTCGTTATCTACAGCCGAGCAGTCAGGTAATATGATTCGCGGGGAGCGCCTTGACGGATTTTAACCGTTCCCCCATTTAGCCCGCAACGGATATGAAGCTGGCCCAGGCATTGGAAAATGCGACTGCCCAACAGGATGCAAACAGGTCCCTGCTTAGGTTGACATATGTTTTGCAACAACGTGTGTGCTATATCGTCACAAGCCAGCTTGGTGCCCGATTCAGCCACTTCCCCTGTTCTAGACTTGCATTCACAATCAGCTATCGCGTTGCTAATGTCACAGCCAGTCTTATTGGAAAATCTACGCAAGGCACACCAGGGAAATTATAGCGTCATTCTCAGCCTCCTCGGCTGCTTAGACCACGGTCTTCAGGCCAAAAAAGTGGTCGACCGTGTCATTGACACTTGTACGTTCTTCGATTTTGTCATTTTTCGGTTTCGGTGTAGGGCCAGTGAAGCTAGACTGATTAGAGTTTGTAAATGCAGGTGATCATGTAACAAACCTACGGGAAGATATCCTCGTCCATCGGGTCCGTTATTCACTCACCACCCCTGACGACGACAGTGACAAGAGAGAAGACATCCTAGTCAAAGCTGGGAGGTCGCTCGAAAAATAGTACGTAGCATGCTAAACATGGAACTTCAGATTTTGAGGCTTCGCTGTTCCAGTTTTTTCATGATCGCTTTCGCAAGCTATGTCGACTCCGTTCCCGACTTCAGTCAAACATTCTCAGATTGGCTCAAGGTTCGCTGTGGATTTATTCCTTTTGTTCGCCGCATCACTCACCCTGAAATATGTTCAGGCGAGGACAGAGATCTGGAAGTAAGCCCATTTAGTACACGATCATGGCACTAAGTCCTACAATTTTTTTCTTGCTTAGTCAGGTCATGTTTCTTAGAAAGTCGCGGGGATCTCGGTTGAACGTATTTGCCCCCATAAACGATCTTTCGCTTCTGTCTCGATCAGGGGCAGATGACAAGTCGCTTGTTGCTGGGCAAAAGAACAATGTCGAGATCGCCGGTGGCCAATTACTCGGAGACGAATACAGTGATCACGTTGTAAAGGTCAGACTTGTTCCGATATGGGAGAGACGAACCATGAGCCCTCTTTTCATCTAGAATCGCAGCGGCATCATTCTGAGGGAAAGGTGGGTAAATCTTGCGTCAGCAAATTCTGTCCTTGCTGGAAGATGATGTTAGCACTCTCCTGAAATCCGATCAATGGCTATCAGAGTCACAACTTGTCTCGCAATCCGTTCGCGGTGTCATCAACTTCAGAAACATTCCTGGCACGAATATCTATGCATGTGGACAACCAACTGAATCAGCAATCGATAAAGTAGTCCAGTTAGTCAAGGAACACCACCCATATGCCAACAAAGTGGTATGGGTAACCCTCCGCGAAGAACCTATTGTGTATATCAATGGTGCTCCCTACTGTTTGAGGCGAGAGCGATTTTCTCTGAGGAATATGAAAGGTTACTTGTTTGTCTGTCTACGTGGGCAGCACTTTTACCTCATTCAATGCAGACTATGGAGGGATCTCCGCCTCACGCTTAGAAGTGCTCGAGGAACGTCTCAAAGATGATGTACTCGCGGAACTAAACGCATTCGGTGGAAGGTATGAAATTTTGGTGCATGCTAGTCAACATTATTGATATTCGCACCGCTCGAAGGCTTCTGCTACACACAGAAACGTCTGATGGATCCGTCATCCCAATCTGGGAAGAAGTCAAATCTGAGGATGTCGCTGTCCTCAAGGATATCATGGCATCACGGCAGTCGGATTGCGGGATCGAAGTGCGATACACTCGTATCCCAATCACCTCAGAACGTCCGCCGGACATGTCCGATATCAGCGAACTCATGGAGTTAGTAGTCCGTACCGACTTTATGAACACTGCAATCGTCATGAACTGCCAACTAGGGCGAGGAAGGAGTACGCTGACTTCAGTGAGGGTCACCTTGGACAGATGAACTTCCAGTTGACCCAATTCAGGTCCTGATCCTTTTAATCCAACAATGGTTGAAAGACAGCAGACTGCTCGTTCAAGCATCCCCTCGGCTACTTGCCCGATCACGTTCCCTTTCAACATCTGTTTCACGTGCGGAGGATGAGCCCGTGAATTTGCGACAGTCATACCAAGTTGTGGACAGTATGTCTTTCACGTCTCATTCCATTCTTATATACATCTAAGGTCCCATTTAAGATTTCCTTCGCATCGTTCGTCAAGGACCGGCGGTAAAAAGTGCTGTCGACGAGGCTATCGATCGTTGTGCAGCAGTTCTGAATCTGCGTGACTCTATTGAGGAGGAACGTGTGAGAGCAGAGCAAGCCACCGACGAGAAGCAGAAGCGTGTTCATACATCGAAAGGTCTGTGTAAAGACTAAAGCATGATATAGACTGACGGCTTTTCAGGATTACAAAACCTTCGGCGATACTTCGAGCTCGTTGTTTTCCAGGCTTATTTGCAATCAACGGAAGCTGATACACTGCAGTCTGTTGAAACCTTCGAGAAGTTCATCGAGAACAGGCCAGGTATAATTGCGGCACGTCACCTATCACAGCATATGCTTACGAACTACGAACAGTCATTAAAACATTCGAAAAAGACCTCATCGCTGGTGGTCTGAAAGCACTAATTCCGTTGGAACGAATAGATAGTGTCGCCCACCCCGACGAAGTTAAACAGGTCGTGGTCAATCGATCTGGAAGCATCTTGTCAGCCTCCACAATTTTGAAGAGTGATTTCTTTTCAAACTTGCAGAAAATGACCCTCTCGGAGTGCGTTTGTCATCATGGTAGTGTACATGGCACTCAACCACATTTCGCGAGACAGGCGGATTGACGGATCACCTAACTTCCGTCGTATGCCTCTGACCCTTGTATCAGGCTCGTCTGGAAAGCCCATCCATGAAGTCTCAACTCCCCATCTCGAATGCATCGATGACGGGAAGATGATTTGCGGAAGGTATGATCTCACCCCCCCACGCCCCCTTCCTAGTACTCTCGCTTACCCAACGAACCCAGCGGAATGCCTACTGTCCAAGGGTGGGTCTCGATCAGTAGTCTGACGAATCCTTGAACATATTCGCACAGGTTACGGAGAGCGCTTGCTCGGGTAGATGCCAGTCCACAGGGGACAAATATGGTGTTTTGGACTTCTTTGAGAGAGGTTTTGTTAAAATTTTCCAGCTGGCGACACAATTGCGTGCTGACTTGAACAGGAGCCGGTTGTTTATATCGCTGGCCGACCGCATGTTCTGCGGCTGGTGGACAAGCCCCTGGAAAACGTCGAGTATGACTATCTCTTTCACGTTGGGGTAAAAGTTAATTTACATGTATAGAGCTACGGGAGTTACCACTACGATGGTGGAGACCATGGAGGAACGTTTCAAGAAGGATGTCCTCCGGGAACTTCGTCAAGATGGTGGCCGTATTTTGCTTCACGACGAAGTAGAAGAGCGCCCTGGTGTATTCACGATTATACCCATATGGGAAACAGTTTCGGAGGAAGATATCATGACACCACGGGACGTGTTTGACCTCGTGGCGAAGGAAGGTTACAAGGTCAAACCCTGTCCGACATGTTTGGCGCTCCAGCTGACCACTATTGATGCTAGATCGATTATGACCGTGTGGCAATCGTGGGGGATCTCATACCGTGTTTACCAATGACTGACGCCGAAATCTAGACCGACGAACAAGCACCGCTCCCTGACGCACTTTTCCAACTTTTGAATCGTGTTCGACTTGGATACTCGCAAGCGGGTGATTTCATCTTCAACTGTCAGATGGGCAGGGGCCGTACCACCACTGGTATGGTGACTGCATGCTTAATTTCAACTGTTATGAATTGGGTGGGGGAAGAGAGTGTTGGTGTCGCTGAGGACATGAGTATGTTAAACTATGATTCAATTGATGGCCCGTCCGAGGAGGAAGCTTACTTGCAAGGTATTTGCACTCGCCTTTGTAGTTGACTTGATGGTTAACCTCATTCGCAGGGGAGTACAAGACGATCCTGCAGCTTGTTGGCGTACTCTCCCATGGCAAGGTCGCAAAACGCCTGACCGACCGTGCAATCGACCTGATGCAAGATGTGCAGAACCTCAGGAAAGCAATTTACGAGTAAGAAACTGGTTCCTTTTATGTCACGTTCTGCTGAATACGACGGTCACGATGCAGTTACAAACTGAAGGTGGAAGCGTGCGAGAAGGGAAGCGCCAAGCAGGGGAAGTTGATGAATATTGCCGTGAATTACCTGTGAGGCGCTGATGGTAGTGTCACATCAGACCATCTGCTCACTAACCCGTACAGGTACCGCTATGGGACGCTCATAGTTTTCTGTAACTATCTGATCGAAATGCGAGGATCGAGCAGTAAAGGAGAGGAGCAACCGTTCCCTGCTTGGCTTCGGGAACACCGGGAGATCGCTAAATTGCTGGGAAGGAGGTCGCTAGACTGAGGACAGGCGGTCCCTGGGGTGACAATACCATATGAGTAAGTCGATGTGCTGTGGGAACTTGTACCTGGGAAGGAGGTCGATAAACCAGCGGACCAGGGATACTGTGTGTTGGATGTTGCCAATGTTATGTGGATTTTTGTTTTGATGCATCAATACGGACCTAAGAGCAGAATCCCACATGTCCTACTAGTCTCCCCAAACCAGACCTAAACTTGGAGATCAGAAGATGGTCGTTCTGATCATATGATACTGCACAGACCCGTCACACGCCTCCATCTCCACCCGACGACACCCTGTGCAAAGGAAAACCCAATAGCCTCAAGATATTTAGCCTAGTATTTATATGGATTTTCTGACCCACCCATTGCGTGCAGCGCTTCGTTGGACTCCGCGTCACAGTGCTGTGCTGAGACTAACAATTCAAGCTTGAACTTGTAGCATGCTCAACAGTGATTGAGTATAATTGAGTGAGGGACTGAGGAACCGCCGGGGCCCAACCTGATTTCTCGCAGGCAGTATTCCGAATTCCGAGTACCGTAGGCAACGTGACCGAGGGGATTTGGGGAAATCGGCAGATTCGTGAGTGGGTGTGGCAAGCCGAGAAGTTGCCGGTCGGAGTGGGACAGAGGTTCCAACCCTAACCTTACGTGAGCACGTGACCACAATTGGTTGCCTCGGCCGTTTTGCCGAGGCGGAGCTTCAAATTGGCCGACCCCTTGAAATGACGATGGTTACTCCCACGTGACCGGGATGGCTTGTCGCACAGCCGTCGGTTTCTCCATCACTAGCACAGCGTTTGCATTTGTGCTCTCTCTAGGCTCCGTTCAACTCGCAAGCCGTTTAAAAACGCTCACTAGAAAACACATTCGTCACACGCTACCCAGGACAGCGTCAAGCTTGTCGTCGATCACAGGGACACCCATAACGACGACGGCGGTCTGGTCTCGCGACTCGACGTTGCTGCGGATTTTTCGACCACACTCACTCCACATCCCATTCGTACGCCACATTGCTAGTCAACCTGCCTCATGATGAAGAGAGCGACGCATTCATTGTTACTCGCCGTCGTAGCTTCCGCTATGCTACTCCCCGTTGTCGCGTCGGGGCACGCGCCAATTGGGGAGCGCCAAGTCACCCAAATAAGTGTGACAGGCTCGCCTAGCAGTACCAGTTCTCCCGAGTCTAGCACCGCTGCTCATACAACTACAACAGCAGCCGCAACGAGTGCGGCCGTGACCTCTTCATCATCATCAACCCCTGCTCAGTCCCCCTCAGCTACCTCGGCAACCCCTTCATCAGCAACCAATGTAGCCACCACTCACGCAGCTTCAGCAACAGCTCCATCCACTGCGCAAGCTGTAGGAACCACGGTGGTGCCCACCACAACTACCGATTCCTCAGGAAACATTATTACAAGCTACATCGTACAAAGCGTCACACCAACACCAAGTGCCGTTCCTTCCCAAACGGGTACCTCGGACAATTCTGACGGTGGTGGTCTTAGTACCGGCTCTGTCATCGGGCTTTCGGTTGCTGGTGCAATTGCGGCGCTTGGCATCGTCCTCTTTTTCGTTTGGAAGTGTACGAGGAAACAGTTTGCTGATTTCGATGGCGGTGCGTCGTTTACGTAAACGTTTCATGTGGAATGATGGCGACCATATCCTTCACACAGACGAAGCTATCAAATGGCCGGAGCTGAATGCACATAACAGCGATGTGCATGCTCTTCCGACCAATTCCACAGGAAGGGCAGGCTTTGGTCTAGAGAACGACTCTGACGCCAACCTCACCAGAGCACCAAGTCCTGGTGGTACATACGCAAATTCGATCGCGGCCTCGTCTGTTCCCGAGATGTATGGTGCCGGGGATCCTTACGCAGTTCCCCCCCTACCTCATCTCAATCCGAACCAACCGTATCGCGATGAGCCCGGTACATATGGTCAACCTGCCACATTCTACGACCCATACCGTGGTCCAGTGCCAAATACATTCGCGGATCCCATCTCTGGAAACGACGCAGAATCCATCCCAATGACACAGATGGCTAGGACCAGAAGTCCAGGTCCACAAATGGCGTATGATATGCAAGGTCGCGGTTCCCCAGCGCCGCAGGCGGCAATGGGCTATGCAGGCATGGACGATCGATCCCGAACACCTATTCCTGGCGCGCTCGGTGCAACAGGCAGAGCTTCTCCCAGTCCCCATCCCGGATACGGACATGGTCCATGATAGCTGCCGCTTTCGTTTAGATGGCTGCGTATGGGGAAGGGGAAATACTCACTATATGTCACGAGTGCAAGAAAAGTGGGATGACGAACGAAAGCATTTAGACAGCCCAAGGATTCCATACCCTCTGCGACGGATGTACACTCGTTTGGCTGGTCGTTCTCTTTCGTCTTGCGCCCTGGCTCGCATGAACTTGTGTTTTGTTCAACAATCTCTCGCGCATCAAGATGCGCATCTTGATTTCATCTCTCACTAGTATAGATTTTGTGAAGGATGCTTTTGGGCAGCTAGCTGTCACCGTCAACATTGATATCATCGTACTCTCAAACTATCTCCTTTTTTTTTTTGCTTGGATATTCGAGCATATGGACCTTTTGTTCCTCGATAAGCATTATACATTCCCAAATCAACCACAGCTAATGAACAGATTTGATTCATTCACAAGCTCTTCACACCGGTGGTCGTTACTTTAGACGATGGCGATGAGTAAACGCGAACAAGATCTTGAGAATCCAAGCGAAAAGATTTCGCATATATACATATGGGATAAGCATCGAGCCAGATAACCTAACGTCGTCCATGCTGCAAAGGCATCATTGTCCTGCCATCTCAGCGAGGCGCAACCCGACATTGACGGCTAATGCGGCGAACAGAACAAAGCACAAGATAGTCGGACCATACTTGTCATAGTAAAGTCCTTCCGCACTGCCCGCTCGAAGGCGGAGTGCACGGTACACGAAGATGATGGCCGAATACGCGATGGAGAGCAGCGCCGCCAACGTGAAGAGTCCTGCACTGATAAGCCCTCTGGAATCTTCGGGAGGAACAAAGTTGAGGAGCGTCGTCGCGATAGAGCTTATCAGGACAGCAAAGTTTAGCCACATCTATCAACCCCAATGGGTCAGTACGAAACGAAACGCCGACGAGGCCAAAAAAAAAAAAAGGAGGAAGGGACTTGCCAGGTACGTCCGTTCGTTGGCGAAATAAACCTTGGGCTCAATGCGAACGGGCACCGCGATCTTCTTACCAGATGGAGCGACCCAGTTACGGACCAGCAATCTCTCTGGCTCTGGTATATCTTCCTCGTCGATCACTTGAGCTTCAGGAGACCGAGGGGTCACTTGGTTAGTACCATTCGGGGCTCCGTTCATTTGCTCCTTCAATGTCTTGTCGAATGTCGTTGACGAGGCCAGGGGATCGATAGACAACGATTTTTGCTGAGAACGTCGCTGACCAGAGACATGCTCCTGGTGCTGTTCCAACAACGGTGCATGTCTGTCAACTTCGTCCTCTCCCCCCACAGATGGGCAGGGACTGTTTGGTCCGTCATACTGGCGCGCCTTGAGAGATATCTCGCGATACGCAATGGCCGCCGCGACATCCACGTGAGGAAGACCTGTGCGTCTTTCTTCATCCTTTGCTGGAGCCAGGTCCATGACTTCGTCCTCTTCCCCTTCGGAGACCGGTTCAGCGTACGTTTGGGATGGTGTTGTGTCACCGGAACGTCCCTGGTCCAAGGAAGTCCTCGAAGGCGAGGCGAGAGGTCGTTCTACCGTCAAGTAACCAGTGCTAGGCTTCAGGATGTCGGTGTCCACTACAGGAGAGAATTCAGTAAGCCGCATACTGTCTTACACATTTTCTCCACAACTTACTCTGCGGAAGCCAGAAAGGAATAAGGTCTGTCCGGTGAGGAAGTAGGGTAGCGCATCCATGTATGAATTTACTGCACCTGCGTGAGCTACGAAGATGAGTGAACTTTACTTATCAACTGACCTGAATTTGGGAACAGCTTCAACTAGATGGGATTGGACTAAGTCCGTCACCCACTTGGGAGGTTGTTGGCCAAACTGCGTCTGCAGCTTGACTTCCAGGACACCATATTTGAATAACTCCTTGTCTTCAGCGGGCACCTGGTCAAAAGGATGATCGATCCCAATGTCGGTGCGCCGCCAATTGTCCCCCGAGCGTACACGCCCATCCCAGTTGTCTTCTCTGACCATGGTGAGCTCGGTATCAAGAGAAATCCGCACACGGGCATCACCCGGTAACTGGAACGCAGTTCGATTGTAAAAGGTCCGTATGACTAGAGACCTGTCATCAACAAAGCAGAAATGTATGCTGGGAAAGCGCCTCACCAGGAACAAGCTTGCGAGTCGAGATGCGATATTGCACCTCGCTGGCAAGCTGAATCATCGAATCGACTTCGCTCTGACTTTTCTTACCGCTGTCCGCCAAAGCTTGCATCTCGGCATCCGTGGTATATTCTCCTCGTATGAACGCGTTCACTAGGTGTTCCTTGACGGGAAAACGTGCTTTGACCGATTTTTCTCCAGTCCAGTCTTCTCGGTGAGTTTTACGTTCCACAAAAATCTGTCAACGAAATGACATTAAATGTGAGGTGAAGTGTATTCTACGGCTTACAGTTTTTACATCGGTGTCCCCGTACCACCGCAGACGGATTGCTTGAGCACCCTCAGTCTTTTCGAGCCGACCAAGGTAGAGATCCAGGTCCTCATTGTCAAAGTATATAGATGTGATTGCTATTCACGCCCGTGAGATCAGATGACATCAAGAGAACTGGTCAAATCACCTGCATCCTTGGGTTCGAATTCTTTTTCCACATTGAATACTGTCAGCCACGATCGAGGTTAGATACGCAAGACTGTCACTGCTAAAATGGGACAAACCAAGCACAGGTAGGTGTCTCAAAATGGCTAGTTTGAGTGGAACAAGATTGTCTGGGTGCACCTGATGATATATGAGACTACGTTCAAGAATATGTAGCACTTCTTACCCAGTACTTCGTCGTCTGTCGAACAAATGCACTCTGATTGCCGCCCGCACTGGAATCGCCCACGACAGGGTGACCACGCGTGCGGACAAGGTTGTACAATTTCGAAAGCTTCACGATGAGAGCATCCCAATTATATTTGTAAAACGGTCGTTCTTCCAAGTAATCTTGAATGAATGTAGGTTTGAGTGGCCTGTTCGTTTGTTTCTGAGAACGAAATCAGTGTGCTGGCATACACGCTTGCAAAATGTGACCAACGTCATGTTTCTAGAGTCTCGTCAGAACTGAAGATGGGCGACTGGATGACGACACGCACCTTTAAAATTTTTAGAAAGCCTGTGATATTGAGTTTTGTGTACAAAGCGAGGTCATGTACGTCTGCCACGAGCGTGGCCACTTCCACTTCCAATCCGTGGAAAAGATCTTCAAGTTCATCATAGGAATCACCACTTCCTTCCAGGTCGTCTTCGTCGTCAGAGCCTTCGTCAGGGCCGTAATCCGAAGTACGCGGATGAAGAGATTCGGGGTCGCTGGCTGTAATCGGAGACGGTTCGGACGATGACTGAGAGTCCTGCTGAGCCACGAGACGCTTTATGTCGCGCTCAGCATCACGAATACGTCGGGAAAGTTCCGAGGTCTGTCAACGTTGTAACGTGAGTGACACCGCATTGATTGACGTCGAGCCACCAACAAACCTTCTCCTTCTGGAAGTCGTGGATCTTGTCCAGCTCTCTCTTGAGCATGGCGGTGAATTCGCGTTCATCCTGGTCGTCCCAATCGCGGGACGTGGTGCGAGCCTAGATGGGAGGCGGGGTGGTTAAACGATGAGCTGAACCGTGGAATGGAACGCCCGAAACCTTGAGTTCCCGCTTAAGAAGGTTGTAGTCGATATAGAACGGCTTCCATTCGTCGTAGATGCTCGCCTATATCACGGATACGTTTGCACAAGATGACAGTTGATAACACAAAATGCGTACTGTGATCTTCCTGCCAAACTTCATCACGGCGAGGGCGCGAACAAGAATCCGTGGAAGAGAGATAAAATATGATCAAAGGAAGAAAAGTGGCCGGAATAGATACCCGGTGACGGTCTGAAACGTGGAGCTGCCAGCCGTGGGAGGAAACGCCTCAGGGCCTATCTGGTCTCCACTGCGATCGACGTTGTGCAACGTACGGGCGTTGTGGTAGGACGAGCGTATTTTCTTTGTCGACAAGGCCCTCAGCAAGCGTTGAACGCGTTGAACGTTGAGACGTTGAACCTGTGAATGGGTAGCCAATCAAGTAAATATGTGGCAGTGTTGATACACCCATCCTGTCAACTCGTTTATGAACCGGTTGACAAATGGGTCCCCTTCAGCAACAGCAAGAGTCTTATCTCAAACTCGCAAACCCTCAGCAGAATGTCCCATCCCATCGGTCAAAGATCCTTCTCTTGGGTACAAGAAGGTTCATCCAATAAAACCATCTCGTCTGGCGCGACCATTGAACATGACCCCGCAGGAGTGGCAAAACGTCCATCTTGCAAGTACTATTCAAGAACTTGCCGTCAAAGCAGACGTTCTACCTCGAACCTACGATGCGCGTCACGAAGCACCCATTCGAGTGAGTTGTCCGCCACCTGACGCCCGTCCCCCGTCTCTTCACACTCATAACCATTCTCGTGCAGTACGCTCATCCCGCTTGAGATATGGGACTGTCCTGGAAACATCACGGTCGATACGCTAGGGGCTCCTCTCTCCGAGTTTTCGAGTATCGTGTTTGTCATTGACATCAGAGTAAGCACGCTGTCATCTCAGAGGGACAAGCTCATCTTTGCACAGGATCTTTACCAACAACCCGTGATCAAGCTTGTCGAGTTCATCGTCGCCGCATGTCAAGTCAACCCAAACATAAACCTCGAGGTCTTCGTACACAAAGCAGAGAGACTGCAGGAGGATGACAAGATTGGTAGGGTTCTCCGTCCTCCCAAAATGATCAGCTCACTGACATCGAGACAGAGAACTTTCGACAGATCCACGAGCGCGTCATGGATCGACTCGCAGACGAATCGCCCGAATACGAACAAGTCCCTCTGAATTTCCACCTGACCTCCGTCTATGATTATTCACTCCAAGAAGCTTTTTCACGCGTCATTCACAAGCTCATCGACTCTTTACCTTACCTCGAAATTTTACTCAATGTCTTTTGCGCCGTAAGTCCCTCCCCACAAAGCGTCGCGTTTTCCCATGCCTAGGTTCTAAGTCAAGTTTTCAAGAACACCTCATCACCAAAGGCATTTCTATTCGACACAACAAGCAAACTCTACGTAGCGACCGATGCCTCTCCTGTCGACCAAGCAACACACAACCTCTGCTGTGATTATCTCCAAATGCTCAACTCATTCGGACCATTGTACAAGTATGGACGTTTTCCAAGTTGAACAGCTACGATATCGCTGATTTCAGAGAACACGCATCAGGTCCAATACACCGCCTGACCTACCTTCGTCGACGGTTGTACCATTCACCACAACAGTTTCTTCATTGCCTGATCTCCCCCCTCAGGCTGATACCCCTGACTCTTCCAAGTTGAATACCAAAGTCCCGATTTACCCATCCGCATCAGTATCTCTGTCGCCGTCCCAACCCGTCACACTCACCTACCACCTCGTCACGCCTCATTTGGCACTCGTCGCCTCGTTGCCCACGGCCGTGTTCGAGATGAGAAGGGGCCTCGTAGAGTGGAACGTGGTCCTGTTCAGAGAGGGTACGAGAGAGATTTGGGAGGTCGAGAAGGAGCGGAGCGAGGGTGAGCTGGCTTGACGACGCGATTTTTGATGTCGATTATAGCACAGAGTTTTTGTGAGATTGTCTGTCCACATACTGACGAATACGAGATTTGAAAGGTCCAAGGTACACATTACTTCCGTCACTACCATCAAGACCACTCTCATCTCACAGGTAAGGTGATCCGCCGCTGAGGTAGCTTGCCAGATGTCATAACGATTCGGTATGCACTCGTCCAGATCCAGTTGGAAAAACGTCGTCTGATCGATTCACATAAAGATGACAAGTTCTTGTTGACATGCCCAAAAGCTCCAGGAGCGAGGGCAAAAAACGATGCATCAGCCGGGAGTCGAACCCGGAGCTAGGCCATGGGAAGACCCAATGTTACCGCTACACCACTAATGCTTGTTCCAGTGACCAGCGATTTACTCATATGCACCATAACAGCCCAATGGCGAAAGTACCTTGTGCGTCTACCCCGCACAGCGCATACCAACCAAGTTCCCGACCGAAGACAGGAGCGCTAAACCGCACCTACGTTGATAATTGATGGGAGGATCAACGGCGCCCTCCGCTCTCGACCCGACGCATGATGACAACGCATTAGTGGTGTAGCGGTAACATTGGGTCTTCCCATGGCCTAGCTCCGGGTTCGACTCCCGGCTGATGCATCGTTTTTTGCCCTCGCCCTTACCCTTGTCTCCCTACGTGTAAAACGTACTTGTTCGCAAAAACGATGATAGCTGTCTCGCATAGCAGAGACCTTTACCAAAATAATTTTTTAATCCTGTCGACAGTCATGATGTTTTTGAGGCTCTCTGGACAGCATGTGTTTTGATGTGCTAAAGGATCAGACAATTGCTTGCCCGTTCAAACGTTCAGATACGGAATGCAGCTCCCCCGACAACGGGTAAAGGTTGTCTATTTGTTTTATCTGCCTACGCGTCGGTAAAGGTACCTGCCAACGGTATAAACGTGTCCGTTGAATGAAACGCATCACAAGATCTAAATGGTATGTAAAGGATCGGTTTTCCCCATCCAGCGTGGTCTCGATGCAACGGTCCGTTACGCGAGGGTACGGGGGACTGCCTGGGTTACGAGCCGCGCGAGTAACACGGTCCAAGCCTCGACGGACATACAAGCGACCGACGGTCTGGAAACGGGAAAGTAAAACCATCGAGACATCGGGGTCACAGGATGAGGTGGGGAGCGTCCATGATCCGCGAGGGTAGAACGAAATACATGTCCAATTAGATACAAAGAAAGAATCGTAGAAGGTTGCATAAAGTGGGTTACACATTGCACATCGAAGGGCAGGTCCGCTAGAAGAGGATGCTGCACTAACTCGATTGAGTACAGCTGGGTAGGGTGAGATTCTTGAAGTTTTTGCTGCAAAAACAATGTTCATCAAATGTTGTAACGGGGCGTGATCATCAGGTGAGACTTACTCCGCGTCGAACAGACCCCAGTAGCCCTGTCAACGCAATGTAAGCCGTTGCCATCAAACTGACACCAAAAGACAGTTACCTCGACACCACCATACTGATCAGCCTGGAATAAGGTGTGAGTACTCTCACGCCATGGTCTTCAAGGATATGGATACACACCTGCCACGGCTGGTCGTTGTACTACAGCACCGTGAGCCAACGTATTTCCAAAAAAATTAAAATAAAAAAGAAACACACCTCGAAGAAAAAGTATTGCGTGTTGTTTTGGGTTGCTATACAATGGGGTCAATCGCCCTCCACATGTGAATCTCCTCAGAAATAGTACTCACCTTGGCAGGCGAACGAGTCGATGAAGTACTGGAAGCGACTGAGTACTGTCAACTAAGCTAACGATTCAAACAAACGTACCTGCAAGTTGGCAACGGAAGCGATCGATGGACCATCATTCGGACTGTAGTTAAATGTCGACGTGTTCTAATCAAGCGAGGTTGAGCACAATAGAGTGGTCAGCTCAAAGGGTCGCATACCGTTGGCCAACCAGTCTCGGCAATGTACATGTGAGGCTGGTTGGAAAGCGTGTTGGCAAAGTCAACATTCGTCTGCTGGAAGAAATTCCAGGTCCATCCGGCAGCGGCCTCGATGCTCTGATTGGCAAACCATGGGTGAACATTGGACATCCCGTAGTCCACCGCTTCAAGCACGAGCGTGTTGAAGTAGCTTCCCGCATCAGCATTACCAACGGCGATAGTTTTTCCCAAGTTCAACGAGGAAAGCATGCTACGAGTGTCTTGGATCCATGAGACAAGCATCGCGGCAGCTAGGGGAAAATATTAGGTGGAACACATAATGTGTGGCCATGACGGAAACCTGCCTTCGTTTCCAGCGGAGCCGTTAGGGTCAGTTTGGCCTGCCTCAGTGATATAGCTGTTTGACCAAGATAAGCGACATGATGGACGCCAGCGCTGAAATACCTACTCCAAAATGAATTCATTCCCGACAGTCACACCGGCAACGTTTGCAGCACCATACTGCTGGAGCGCAGTCTGGATCTCTCCTCTCTGACGTTCATAAGCCGTCCCATTGTCCGTGGACACGGGGTAATTTCCGAGCCATACATTCATGTTGACCTTGGTGGCTTGGATAGCCGCAAGAACGAGCGAAGACTGGTTACAGTCTGCACCGTAGAGGCGAATGTTGGTCGTGATTTGAGACATGAGCTTGGGGACTATGAGTTGGTTGCTAGAAGAACAAATATACCACGTCAAGTACCTGTATGTCCTCAACAACAGAGTCTGTTGACCGTTGAGGGTACATCACGGGGAAATGGGGCGTGGACTCACCATAGGTCACTCCACAGTCTGGTAATTGGGCACCAATGGGGGTATACGCAACACCCCAGAACGACTGCTGCAAAGCAGGGTTCTTCTGGAAGTTGCTTGGGTCATTCGGGTTGGTGCCTGGGGGTGCACTAGTGGAGGAAGAGCTGCTGTTCTTTTTCGAGAGCACAACACCAAGGGTGACACCGACTGCGATGAGAACAGCGATGGTAACTACGGAGCCGATGACCTGGGATGGTGTGTTGGGATGTGAGTCTAGGTGGGGAGAGAGGCAACACTAACAATGAACTTGGACCGTTTGTTGGACTTTTGAGTCTGCTCGAGCCAGTCGCTGTTGCGAGGAGGCTCCAAATTCTCATACGGGTTTGAAGATGACATGTAAGGCGCTTCAGCGAAAGCGGAAGGTTGCGAGTTTCGAAAATTTGGGTTGGAAAGGTCTGTTGTGGAATGGAAGGGCGAAGGAGCGTGGATGCCGGGCTGGCTTTGGACGGGCTACGCAGTAGTCAGTAGGCGTGTTTTGAAAGGTGGTGGTAAAAGTAAGGAGAAGAGACGGGCATTGCAACAAATATGATTTATACTATATATGTATTCGCTTCGGGAGAGAAACAAACATACGGGGTCGTCGTAATAACTCTGCATTTCCGGAGTGGATGACAATGGAGGGTTGTCGTTGTAGGATGGCACTTGGCGCATCATATAGTCGTCACCACGCTGCATGTTTGCCAGTGGAGGAGGAGGATCAAGGGTGGAGAACAAGAGGGTAAGCCGGCCGCAATAATGAGTGGTAATTCGGATATGAATATACATAGCCCATTATTTCTGTCTCGCTTAATATTCCAGAAATAACCTGTGTACATTGTCGTACTACCTACTGCTGGCCAACTCGTTTGCGCGGGACGTCGACTTGGTATTGGTAGTTGGCAGCTGGCCAAGTCGCAAGGCTCATGACCGATGTGGACCTGGAGGTCTCACTCGGAGAGAGCGTCTTCCAAGTATCGGTTATAGTGCCACTCCGCAGTAGACGTGGCGTCGTTCCCAATCAAGGGAGCTGCTGCCGCAATGCCGATCTAATCTTACCCGCTTTGGGGGGTCGCTCCCGGCCTACGACCTCGCAACGGATGGCCAGTAAGATAGTAGGAATGTACATAAATACTGCCCTCTGTCCCTATCGATACTACACAATAGCAAGTGGAAGAGTAACAGGGGGGAAAAAGTCAAGGGACCGCGCACAAAAGTAAGGAAAGAGTCATGGTTTAAAAACTATACAAGAACAGCCGGCAGGGCTAGTCCCGAGTAGCTCAACGTCGCAACGTCGCAACTCGCTCCACCCTCCTCGACAGATCAGATACAATGTCATGCCAGTGCTGGCCCTGATCATATCGTTTCTCCACTCGCAGGATCGATTGTCTTTTTGTTTTCCTCCTTCCGGAACCGGGGTGTTACTATGTTAGGTACTCATGTTAACCCCTGGGGACAGTCCGCCCGGAAGAGGTGTATGTGGTTTTTGCTTCCTCAACAGCCTCAAGCGGTGCCTGTCATCATCGCTGCTACTTCGTTGGGATGGTAGGGTTCGACTGCGATTAAGGGAAGCCGATGCTGGACTGCCTGGGTTGAATGGAGGCCATTCGGCAACAGGAGAGAGTGGAGTCGAACACGGTGATGTTTCTGAGCAGTCATGGGAGTCTGTGACATACGGGCCGATCCCATCGGGAATGGAAGGAAGAGATGAAGAGTGACAGCGTTTCCGTGGAGGAGTACAAGGGAAAAGAGTCGGTGTTTAGCGACGTGGAAGGGTAAAGCGCGGTGGCGCAGAGGAGGGTAACCCACCAAGAGGTTCGTGCGTTGTGCGCCGGCGGGTGATGCGTCGACTGTCTTTTCCAACGAGCTTCCACCCACCGGTGGACGGATGTTCGTCATCGGAGCTGGGTAAGACAAGATCGGGATCGTCTGGGTCGTGTGAAGGATGGGGGACAGGGCGGGGTGGTGGGCGCCATGAAGGGGAGGGATCTGAGCGTGGCGGAGGCGGTATGTCGAGCAAGAAACAGTCCTGTTGATCGATGAGAAACTCGAGGACCTTTTGACTAAGCTGATGTTCGCCGGGAGAAAGCTCGTGATTGGGGTGAGAGATAAGACCGGGACGAAAGATGACGGCGAGATCTGGGGGGATAGTGAGCGAAGGGGAGATGAGAAGAGGAAAAGACGGACTGGCAGCTGTCATGAGATTCTTGTCTGACTTGCGTGCAAAGACGGATAAGAGGTCGAGGACATAGAGGAGGAGGTATTGATTGGCTTTGGGCATGCGGGAAATCAAGTGCCTGTAAGTGGTTACGACGTTGTCATGGTTGAACGGTTGTCTTGCTAATGGGGGATTAAGGGTGCAGGTCAGATGGGGAATGGAGAGTGCTAACCGAGGGCGTCTCGAAACTTGAGGAAGAGTTAAGGGAAGTGAAGTGAAGAGGGAGAGGAGAGAGGACTCACGTCGTGATACATGTCGTGTGGGATGACAGGTTCCTGGTCGGGGCAGAAATAGGGGAAGCAGTAGAAAGCAGGACGGGCGGAACTTACGGGCATCTGAGTAAGATATCGTCGGAAGACGCTGGCGACGTCGTGGGCTGTATATTGTTCGTTCTTCCAGTCGAGAGATTTCCCGTACTAGGGAACGCGTCAACGGGAAGAGTAGGCGGGGCAGAGGACTACGCACGCGGGGGGGTGTCTCAAAGGCGGCCTGGAGGTCGCGCATGCGTTTAGCGGAACCGTTTACACGGAAGGTGCCTGCGACCTCGGTAGCTGCGGGGTGTGAGTGGTAGTGGAGTGAATGTGGAGGGAGATGTACCGTTTTCTTTGAGATAGAGGCCGCTGGCGGGGTGTGAGTGAGAGGGGACAGAAAGGGGACAAGGACGGACCACTTTGCGACGACGACGGGGATGTAGCCCCACACGTAGAGGTCACCGTTGGCATTGGCGGTGGATATTTGGACGCTGGCACGTCTGAGGGAGTCCTTGAGCGGCTTAGCGAAGACGGGATGGTGCTCGGAGGAGGGCGCTTTGGGGGAGTGAGACGGTGAAGAGAAGAGGAGAGGATACGCACGTTTGTTGTATTCTGGGAGTTTCTTTGGTTTCTGAGCGTGTGTGAATTGAGACCACCATTTGAGGAGGGACGCTTTCGAGGGGGGATTGTCGGGAACCATCTCGGCGGGGGGGTCAATGGGACGAGGCGAGGAGTGCAACCGCGCAAATGACACAGCCACACTACCAGATCACCATGTCCGCGACAGATATCCTCCTCCAGCGCACCGCATACGTCACTCGTATCTCTGCCCCGCACGCTGCCCCCCTCGCAGCCCTTGTCGTCTTCGGTCTCCTTCTCCTCTCCCGCACAACGCCCACCGACTATGCCCACGTCGCCCGCAACGTCGACCGCGGTGAGTTCGACGAGTATGACTTTATCATCGTCGGCGGAGGTGCGTCCCCTCCTCTCCCCACCACCCCGCCTCATCCTTGGCCCCCCAGGCACCGCCGGCTGTGTCCTCGCTGCCCGTCTCTCTGAGCGCACAGACATGCGTGTCCTCCTTATCGAGGCGGGTCAAAGGTGTGTCCCATCCTCGCCATCTCCCGCCCCTCCCCGACGCCCCCCGCAGCGGAAAAGCCCTCTTCAACAGCAGAACACCCCTCGCATTTTCAAAGCTCTTCCGTGGTCCGCACGACTACCACCTCTTCACAGAGCCCCAACAACATGCCGCCAACAAGAAGAAATTCTGGCCTCGCGGTACGTCTTCCGTCTCTTCCCCCTTTCTCTGCTCATAGCTACTTAGCCCGTCTTCTCGGTGGATGTATGTCTCCTCCTCTTTCCCCGTCTACTCACTAAGCGCTTCCTCAAGGCTCGTCCATAAACGCCATGATGCATGTCCTTTCTTTCTCCCTCTCTTTCCTATCCTTACCTCCCATCAGGGCTCAGTACGGCGCACCCTCCGACTACGACGAGTTCGCCAATATCATTGGAGACGACTCTTGGTCCTGGAACAACTTTGAAACGTATACACATCCCTCGGCGCTTCTTTCTTTCCACGTTCATCACCCCACAGATACTTCCGCAAGTTCGAAAATTATACCCCAGATCCCAAATTCCCACATGTCAACGCTTCCCTCCGTGGTTCACACGGCCCGGTCACCGTCACCTACCGTCCCCACGCTTGGGAGGGAGCCCCTCTCTTCGTCGACGCTGCTGTCAATGCTGGTATCCCCTTTAGCCCCGACTTTACGACCTCAAACGGAACACTTGGTACCAACAAGGTACGCCCTCATCCCTTTCAATCCTGATCATCCATCAACTCTCCCCAATAGATCAGTGAGTACTATCCATACTCTACCCACCACTCGCTGACCGTCCCCAGTGACTTATGTCGACAGTCACGGACAACGTGTGTCTGCCGAATCAGCCTACCTCACACCTCAGGTCCTCGCCAGGCCCAATCTCAAAGTCGTCACGCTTGCCCGTGTCACAAACATTATCTTTGATTCTTCATCCGGTACCCCACGCGCCGTTGCTGTCGAGTTTGCCAATTCAAAGCAGCATGCTCCCCGCTTCCGCGCGAGGGCACGCAAGGAAGTCATCGTTTGGTATGTCTCTCACCTCTCCACGCACCCCATCCCCAATGCTCCACAGCGGTGGAGCGGTTCATACTCCCCAAATCCTCATGCTCTCCGGTATCGGTCCTGCATCTCTCCTCAAGAAACACAACATCCCCGTTCTCATTGACTCCCCCGGCGTAGGCGCGAATCTCATCGACCACCCTGCGTTCAACTTGCGTCTCAAAGACAAGCTCGGTGTTTCCGTCAACTACACGAAACCATACGACTTGTCCAGTACTTTCAAGTTCTTAAAGGCAGTTGCACGATACAAGATTTTTGGAACAGGTCCCCTCTCTACCAACGTTGGCTTCCCTTTCCTGCACGCTTTTTATGAGGTTGCTAACTCGACTTAGCTTGGGGAATCGGTCGCCTTCTTCCGAACGGATGATCAGAAGTTGTTCCCTCCTGCAGAATACAATAATGACATCGAGGACAGCACCTCCGCTCCAACCGCACCCGATATCGAGCTCATCCTTACCCCCACTCTTATCAAGGATCACAACTCCTCGCTGGAAACTGGGTTGCATGGATATACCATCTTAGTCACACTCTTGCGGCAAGTGTCTTTTCTTCTCGGATGTATCCAATACCGACCCCGCCTTCAGCCCGACGAGTGTTGGTAGCATTCAACTCAAGTCCGCGGACCCTTGGGATGACCCCCTCATTGATCCAAAGTCAGTCCTGGATCCCTTTTCCTATCCCCGTCCCTCACAAACGTCCTCAGCTACCTCGCCACTCGACATGATCTGGATGTGCTGGTTCGTGGTGTCCGTGGGGCATACAAGATCGCTCATACAGCTCCCTTTACAAACATTACTGACGTCGGCTCCACTCACCCACTCCTCGACCACCACTTTGACCAGTTGAGTGACAAAGAGCTCAGCGAAATTATTAGGAACAGAGTAGAGACCCTCTACCATCCGTTTGGAACTTGCACCATGGGCAAAGCGGACAACCCGGCCGCAGTCTTGGACACGCAGTTGAGGGTCCGGGGTGCCCTCGGTCTTAGAGTCTGTGACGCGTCGGTGTATCCTAAGTTAGTCTCGGGTCACACAGTAAGTTGTCCTGCCAATACCTCCGACAATGCTGATTTACTGGTGCGATCAGACTGCTCCCGTCCTCGCCGCTGCGGAAAAGCTGGCAGATATCATCAAAGCGGAGTACACTGCCACTGCCTAATCTATTTGATAGGACTCTTTTCGTGCTGGGTATACTACGTACTATGCATATAGCTATTGGATATCTATACCCGCATATCAATGTAAGCTATCGCGTGTGCGCACCGGCAAGAACGGCCAGACAGCCTCCTCTCTTGGTGTCCCAGTAACACCGAGCACGGCGTATTGCCCCCCCATACCGAGGGGATCCACGAGCCGATTGGCGCTTTTTGCGATCGCCGTTCTTCTCTCCTCAGTAGGGGCAGCCTTGATGAGACGCTCAGCCCGCAGTTGGACACCCATTTCGTTGAGGAACGTGCCCTGCGAGAGCGTCCCGTGAGGTGTGACTGAGCGCCAGGTCAGCGTCGAACGAAGATGGAAAAGTACAAGGGAGCTGACCGAGACCCGAAAGTACCTCTTTCAAGAGGGCAAAGTCAACGTTGGCGGTCACATCGCATTCGCCCGGACGATGAAACACGTCAACGATCTTGTGTTCTTTGAACGCCTAGCGTCTGGGGGGATCAGTACCATAATGATGATGACGATGATATGAGGGGGGAACGTACACGCAACGAGTTTCCGACCGCTTTTTCGGCGCCATAGTCGACGATGAGGCTGCATCCGCCTCTGC
>JBBPQE010000221.1:0-34637 GCA_038092335.1 Boletus vinaceobasis | reverse complement strand
CTGGGTTTCCACCTGTCCCAGGCGCCCGGCGAAGGAGGGGTGCGAGCATGTTCGTCGATGTAGGCAGCGAGTTGTTCATCCCACGAGTCATCAACCACGTCCAACTCCCAACTTTCTGTGACGTCCGTGCCTTGCTCCTGCCAGTTATGGATATACTCAATCCAAGCGGTATCGTCTTCAACGACCGTGTCATCGGTAACAGACGAAGAGTCTTCATCTTCAGGAGGCTGGAAGGGATGAACGGCCCGTTGCTGTCCCCCATCATAATGGTCAGCTGACCCTTGAGTTCCCTGGCCTTGAGGTGTGCCTTGGGAACGATCATCTCGCCCTTCTTCGGATCCGCGATCGGATCTATTTTGTGTTCCGACAGTGGCATAGAAGTGATCGGGCACTTGCACCTCCGTCCATGCTCTATACAAATCCTGCATGGCGGCCACCATTGCGAGTGCGTCACTCGAAGGAGGGACTATTTGGCGGAGGGTGAGGGCCATCTTGGTGGCATGTATAACCAGGGTGCTTGACAGTTTTTTACCAGTATTGAAAACGACGAAGTGCGGACGAATGTGGCTCGTGAGAGGGCCAAGGCTGGAGAACGGTGGAAGATGAGTCTCGTGATCATAGCTATTGGCGTCCGGATAACGACAAATCGGTTCTTGCAACGCAGGTGCGGGAAGAACGTAGTACCGATAAGTTGGTTCTGCGAAAAGCTAAATAGTCTTCAGTCAATATCTCAAAAAGCACGAAAACAGCAAGACCTTTGTGATATCACTCGTTGTGCACCTGTCTTCCACATATATCTTGCTCAGTTTCCGTAAAATCTCCATCTCTGGAACTAAGACCCATTTTGATTGGTCGAAGAGGAAATGCCAGTCGTTTCGCACTATAACAAATATCAGTACATGTGACTTTGAACACAGCCAGCATACATACAATGCACCATGTTGTACCTCGTATCGATGTTGAAATCCCCAAATTTAAGCCCCCAGACATACTCCAATTTCGTGAACTACGGGTCGGATGGAGTGAGTACAGTCGCATTATCTGAGATACACACACTCATACTGTTCCGAGATTAGTTGATTTGGCTACGAGGTGGCATGACTGGACCGGCTCAGGCCGGTTGGTGACGAGACAACGACCGTCAGTGGGTTCGGCGCTACGAGTCAGAACCTTCTGAGAATTAGTAGCGGTCCTTGCCTTCTGCTCGATTTTTGGTGTGGAGCGAGTTTCCAAATCCTCACGCCTCACATCCGCTGGGTCATAATCTAGTGATGGAGGCTGAGGCGTTCTGCGGGGCTGGGTCCTGTCATCTGCCATGTCGAGATTTCTGAGTTCTTCTGCAAGGGCAGGAAGACTAGGTGGATTGGGAGGATGCGAGCGTGCTGTCTGTGAACGAGTTTTAGGTGACATGCTGATCGAGGATGACTCTGGCTGTTGGGGGACGCTGCTCTCGGGTTCAGCTTTTATACCTGCCAGGCCCGCTGTTTCCACCTCGCGTGCGCCATTCCTTTCCACTTGTCCCGTCTACACGAAGTCCACAGTCCACAGCGATGTCGATTGTTCACCCATGTTGAATGTGTTGAATGGAATCCCGAAAAGGATATGCCAATGGAACCTAAAACGCAAATGGTAAGCGACAAACGACAACTCCCAATCAATCGATTTCAGCTGACCGGGACCTTAACAAGATCCCATAACAAGCCACAGTATGTTGGCTGGGCCTGGTCGGGCCAATGAATATTGAAGGCCGGATAGGTGCACTCTATCGTCATTCCAAGGGTTAGAAAGTTGGTCGATAGGTTGACCAATTTCAATCTCCGCCTCGCCAACACAGCCACCGGATCAGAGGGTACTGAATGTACACGATTACAATTTCGGTGTCCCATGTAGGTGGTGCAAGTTATATATGATGGACAGCCTAGACGATACTAAAATATAACGGTATATAACCTTTCAGAGCAATTCTACCGGGTCATTCACTGGTCAAGGTTAAGGAAATATCACGTAGTAACTTGAAGGCGATCAGGTCTACTGAGGTATGCATCGTTCTTGAAAGCCGCCCAGTCATTGCTCGAAAACTGCGCCCGATCAGACGCACTGGGATATCGCGATTTGCGGGCATCCCAGCTGGGTTTCCACCTGTCCCAGGCGCCCGGCGAAGGAGGGGTGCGAGCATGTTCGTCGATGTAGGCAGCGAGTTGTTCATCCCACGAGTCATCAACCACGTCCGACTCCCAACTTTCTGCGACGTCCTTGCCTTGCTTTTGCCAGTTATGGATATACTCAATCCAAGCGGTGTCGTCTTCAACGACCGTGTCATCGGTAACAGACGAAGAGTCTTCATCTTCAGGAGGCTGGAAGGGATGAACGGCCCGTTGCTGTCCCCCATCATAATGGCCGGCTGACCCTTGAGTTCCCTGGCCTTGAGAGCGCATTGCACTCCTAGGACCCTGACGTCTTGGAGGTGCGCCTTGGGAACGACTGCCTCGCCCTTGTTCGGATCCGCGATCGGACCTATTTTGTGTTCCGACGGTGGCATAGAAGTGATCGGGTACTTGCACCTCCGTCCATGCAGTATACAACTGTATGGCCATCACCATTGCGAGTGCATTACTCGAAGGAGGGACCATTTGGCTGAGGGTGAGGATCATCTCGGAGAGGTGTTTAGACAGAGTGCTTGACAGTTTTTTACCAGTATTGAAAACGACGAAGTGCGGACGAATGTGGCTCGTGAGAGGGCCAAGGCTGGAGAACGGTGGAAGATGGATCTCGTGATCATAGCTATTGACGTCCGGATAACGACAAATTGGTTCTTGCAACGTAGGTGCCGGTAGAACGTAGTACCGATAAGTTGGTTCTACGAAAAGCTAAATAGTCTTCAGTCAATATCTCAAAAAGCACGAAAACAGCAAGACCTTTGTGATATCACTCGTTTTGCACTTGTCTTCCACATATATCTTGCTCAGTTTCTGTAAAATCTCCATCTCCGGAACTAAGACCCATTTTGATTGGTCGAAGAGGAAATGCCAGTCGTTTCGCACTATAACAAATATCAGTACATGTGACTTCGAACACGGCCAGCATACATACAATGCACCATGTTGTACCTCGTATCGATGTTGAAATCCTTAAATTTAAGCCCCCAGACATACTCCAATTTCGTGAACTACGGGTCGGATGGAGTGAGTACAGTCGCATTATCTGAGATACACACACTCATACCGTTCCGAGATTAGTTGATTTGGCTACGAGGTGGCATGACTGGATCGGCTCAGGCCGGTTGGTGACGAGACAACGACCGTCAGTGGGTTCGGCGCTACGAGTCAGAACCTTCTGAGAATTAGTAGCGGTCCTTGCCTTCTGCTCGATTTTTGTTGTGGAGCGAGTTTCCAAATCCTCACGCCTCTCGTCCGCTGGGTCATAATCTAGTGATGGAGGCTGAGGCGTTCTGCGGGGCTGGATCCTGTCATCTTCCATGTCGAGATTTCTGCGTTCTTCTTCAAGTAGGAAGATCCCACAACATGCATGTCGACCGGGCCTCGATCGCAATGTAGCCTAGCAAGATGAAGGGCGATGACCGGGAGTGGGGAGACGAGGGCAATGAATATTTGAATGCCGGGTAGGCACTAGTTTGTTCCGGGAGCTTGGATGTTCGGAAAATTCAATTCTGCGACTTTCAGAAGTCAGTTCGCAGCCACGTGTTTCCTCTGCAAGAAACCAACAGCGCTTGACACCACCGTTGCCAACTCTAGCTCAACGCAACGAGTAACAACCGCCCTCATCTGACTGCCTTGGCACGGCATGGAAGCATCTAACTGTCCAATGACGAGCATACCCTCGCAAAGTCGGCCGACATGCTCAGCGCGCTCGACGATCGGTCGTGGTTCGAAATCCACCTCCACCTCCACCTCTTTGGCATCTTTGCACTTGGCCCCCACAACCCAACCCAACAAGCCGAAACCCCAGCCGTGAATAGAAACCCCACCCCGACCGACATGTTCATCCCACCCGCACACGACCCCTTTCTCGACTATATCACCGCCGTCATCCAACGAGGTCTCCGCGCACGCGCCGCTCGCACCGTCTCTCGCGTGCTTCTCTATATCCATACCTTTACGCGTGCGCCCCCTTACACCCATTGTCCGCGAGGCCATCATGACAGCTGCCCCTGCCGTCCACGCCGTCTCGTTCAAATACGGGACTGATACCGCAACCGTCGACGGAAAAACAGCGCGTGAATGCAGGAGTCAAGGCGATTATTGGAGCGAGCGAGTCGAGGTCGGGAAAGAACGCCTACCCAGTCCTACGATGGTAAGCAGGTGAGCACCGTCCTCCGCGGTCACATCCTATCGACTGAGCGCTTTGTAGGGGAAATCTACGCAGATGAACTGTCTCGGTCACGGTAATTCATAAATATAATTCACCTCCCTTTTAGATAGCACACGTGAATGTACGGGATCAAACTCGAGAAGAAGAAAATACCGGTAAGAAAGGACGAGCATCAGGATTAGAACTCAAGGGTGATGATGACATGGGTGTGTAGGCTCGTCAGGTCTTTGCCTCAACCACTTCCGTGCTATCAATGGATTCCTTCTCCCGGGCCGTACGCGACTGTACCCCACTCTCTATGCCAGCAACACGGTCCCTCTTAACCCTCTCCGCAGCGGCTGCTGCCTTCTCGACGATCGACCATTGCAATCCGAACTTGCGTGAGCCAGCATGTGTCTCATCTCGCCGGAACAAGTCGTCGACTGACTCGAGCGTGAGTCCGGCCGTCTCGGGATAGAACGCCCAGACGATATATGCATTGACAAAATTGAAGACTGCGAAGATGATGTACGTCCTGTATCCAATGTTGTGTAATGCGGGCGGTGTGATCTGGACGACCTGCAATACATCCGCTTGGATCAACGCTGTTCTGCCGTTCAACAAGGGAAATGTGAAACGAACCACGAAATTTCCCAGGAAATCGGCGGCGGCTGCAAGTGCGGCACCCTTGGCACGAAGCTTGAGAGGCAGGATCTCAGGTGGGTAAATCCAGACGGTTGCCATCCAACCTAGTACGTGAATGCGTAGGAAATAGACACGAAAACAAAAAACAAAAAAAAGAATGACCGACCCCAAGTAAAGCATGCTTCGTAAGCAAAGACCAAGAAAACAGCGCCAATGCTCGCCCGAGACGTGTTGAGCCTGACGCAGATAGCTTCTAATATGAGGACGAGACACTGTCCGTATGCCATCGATATCCAGAGCTTGCGACGTCCGACACGATCGATAGTGTACCACTATATGCGGTACACTGCATTTAGATGCCAAAGAAGTATGGACGTCCATATGCTTACAGTAACAAAAGAGGCTATGAGATACCACACTTGGAGGAAACAGCCAACGAAAAGAGACCGTTCTTGTGACATGCCTAGACTTTGTTGGAACAACGTTGGCGCATAGTATGTAACGATGTTGATGCCTGGGGGAACGACTTTGTGCACCGCGCGATCGCATGTTGTTACACAGACGTACCTGTCATCTGTTGCATAAACTGGATTCCGAGAGAAAGGTAAAACCGCTTGTTTCCCCGAATGCCATGGTCTTTGAAAAGGTCCGACCAAGAGCCTGCCTCCTTCGCCTCGAGGGAAATTGCGTGCAAAATTTCCGCCCGTTCATGCTGAACCACCGGATGATCGGACGAAACACCTCGTAACTTTGCAAGGACGGTGGTACCCCGATCGGGTGTAGGGTCGTGCTGCATGAGCCAGCGCGGAGTTTCAGGAAGCCAGAGAGCGACGGCGATGACATAGATGGCGAAGACACACTGGAAAAGAAGGGGGAAGCGCCACTGCGCTGAGCTGCTGTGGAAATAGAACCCGTAGTTCATCCAGTATGCAAGCACGATCCCGCCGAGCATACTCGACAATTGGCAGCAAACTAGCCAACCACGGTGCTCTGGCAATGTTATCTCACTCTGATAGACAGGGGTCACTGATATCGTGAGCGGCTTGGTCTAGATGCGAAACCGAACTTGAAACTTACCCGATGTAATGTAGCCAATTCCTGAAGACGTTCAGTAGACACTCCGGGAATGCATAAAAGAACCTTACCAATACCGGTGATGACACGCGCCACCATCATCTGGACCCGTTCGAATGCTGAGCCCATAAGGACCGAACCTACGATGAGGATAGTTGCGCCGAGAATAAGTGTTTGTTTTCGACCCAGACGCTCGGAACTGCTTGCAGCTGCGATGGCACCAACGATGGCACCGATGTCATAAAGGGAGGTGATTGTACCAATCATGACGGTGCTCGGATTGCCCATTTGCGTGAGCCATGGCTGCGAGACCACAACGCCGGACATAATTCCTTGATCATAGCCAAAGAGCCAGAATCCGAAGCTACAAACGGAGGTGATCGCGGCAACGAGGGCAGTACCCCTTAGGCGGGGATGTCCTACCTTGTCCATGTCGAAGTAGTCGGGATTCTTGGGTACGTGGTGAGGGCGATGAACGTATTTTGTGTGAATCGAATTGCGACCTGCCGCACCGTTTATTCTCAATCTCTATCCTGAAATAAGTAGTCAGATGGAATGCCGTGGCGCTAACATGACGCCGCCGGGCGGAGGTCCACTGATGAGACTTTGCGTCATCGAGGGTCACATGAACCCCGCGTGCGTGTTTCAACGAGGTTGGTTGAACAGCTTGCTCCGAAGTGTCTGCGAGTACTGTAGGGCCTCCACCACACTATCACGCACCTCACACATAACCTAGGATAATCGGCAGGCATAACCGAAGTCATTCCTGTTGAGATTGGCCAGCAGCATCAATTGGTGCTCTGAGGAGCTCGAACTTCGAAACGCCCGGCCCGGGATCTACACACGGTCAGCCATAAATACAGTACCTTTTGTTTTGCAAAAGACTGCCGCATGTCTGTGGGAGCGGGTTCTCAGAACGCTGCTGGCAGAAAAGGCGGGTGGGCTACCCGGAACGTATCAGTCCACTGCCTGAGACAGAACGGATGATCAAGAAGACTTCGTGAACGTCAACGGCCAATAGCGAACCTTTCATTTGATGTCTATGAAACCGCAAGCAGAAAAATGAGGTTCAAGATCATCCATGTAGATTATATAATGGCAATACAGTCTAGAGATGGAAACAAGTCGCAAGGAGTGCTCGTCGAGACTCGGACAGCGGTGATTCACATAGGCAAGTAACCAGAGTACTTGGATTAGCAATGTCTACATCTCGAAAACTGATCCTATCCATAAAATCACGAACCAGGTAACCTCGGATCTCCCAATTCCCCAGAGCACCGAAATCAAGTTTATCATGTTAAACTCATCACGATACTGCCCCAGTAAGCACAGCCGCTACCGATGCTGGATAAACAGTACTCGACTCTGAAGCCCGAGGGGAGAAGTTACTGGGCCGCTTCGAGAATATCAACTAATTGAACATTCTGATACCAACGAGAACCACCCTCATGAAAGTGAGAGATCCCATTAATGATGTGACAATAATAGATGATATGTACCCGTATCGCGTATCACGGTCTACTTGGAGGTATTTGATCTTGACGTTGTGCACCGCCGACCCAAAAATGATAATCGTTAAAAGCGCAGACGTCGGGCAGGCAATTCCATGGCAGGTTCCGGCTCTAGCTGCGACGTGCGCACTGGAAGCACAACAAAAGGCTGCGCACGAGATGGTGGCTCTAGCGAAGCAGTGGGTGACGAAGAGATACACCGTGGATGCAAGTCACCGACGGGGGGGGTGTGATTGTCGCTCAGGTGTTTGTTGGTGAGTGGGCGCGGAGCCTGCAACGACAGTGGAACGCCAGACCGCTGATATTGTGCGTGTGGAGTGGCCAGAATGGAGAGTTCATATCCTTCTTCAACTAGAGTCCTGGTGGCTGACATCTTGTGGGCGGGCGCTTTTTGAAAGTCGTCTAATTCATGGTCTTCACTCGCGCTTGCCTTCGAACTTAATGATTCCATAGATATATGCGCCGGAAGTAGGGAAATGATCATATTCCGTGCGGAAACGAAGGAGGATACGACGAGATCGGGAGACAAACTAGGCGTTGATTCAACAGTGGATCGCGAAATTGTGTGATTTGTGTCCGTGCTCGCCCTGTGGGTAGACCTATGCACGGCGCGAAGTGTGTCCCTCCGCGGAATTAAAAGCTGAGTACGGAGATGGATTGGATCAGATGGCCATAATTGGTTGGCGCGGCGAAGGGCAGCAATAGAAACGCTATAGCGGAGGGCAACGCCAGCAAGAGAGTCATTGGGACGGACCTGTGACGAAATAGAAGAGTGAGCTATATGAAGGTCACAGGGTGGAATGGACAAACAGGGTGTACGATGATATCGCTGTCATCGCGAGGTGCCTCGCTATCGGTAGTCCGGTGTTGCCCGGCAGCTATTTTGGCAGGCAATCCGTCCGGGCGCAGCAGCTCCGTCAGCCTAGGTCGCGCTTCCCCCTCACTGCTGATTACGACGACGGGTTGAACACTCGGCGTATTACAGCGATGCGCTGGCGAAACGGATCGGTTACAAAGAGGATGGTGTTCGGATGAGGAGTTGGACGACAGGGTGACGAGGGCGTCATGATTGCTACTTGACGACACGGTGGAGCTATCGTCTGCGAATGGATTTGTGACGAGTATCTGATTGCACTCGTCGAGCTCAAGCATCCAGACCACATTAGAAGAGTGGGAGGGACCGTCTTCCTCTGTCTGATGCGGTGTGTGGTTGAGCTGAGTAAGTGTGGCCAGCTGGCTTAACCCCCTACTTACATAAGCAATACTCACACACTAGAGATAAATATCGACCTTCAAGTTGTTACGCGGCTTCGAATATCAACCCAACATGCCCCACGCAGATTCGTCGCTGGTCCCTCCAGAGATCACATCAAAGGCCGAGCTTTGGCTCCACGTCCGTGACCAGTTACAGCACTTACTGAAAGGCCAAAGACATTGGGTATGGCGTGCTTGCTACGTGTGTCAAGTCGAGGCAAACGTCCTTCTCAGGTGACAAACTTGGCCAACGCATCTTCTCTGATATACAACGCCCTCCTCGCGTTCAAACCTCATTTCGGAAATGACGATCGTGCTGTGAACTGGTGTGGTGAGCCGCATTTTCGTCCGCTCTGGTCGCACTTCTCCGGTCCCTGGTCGCGACCGTGTCTCGATCCCATCTCACACAACCAGTATTTCCATCGATGCACGATGCACATAAAGCGGTCTAGACCCTAGAGCCCCGCATTCTGATGGCGTGCTTACAGGATTCTACCTCATCTCGTCCATTTTCCCTAAACCCCGTTTTTCCGGTATACCTTCGAGATATCAAAACACCGCGACGACAAATGAGAACACGCTCTTTTTAGGGCCGTTCTGTGGAAAGCCTGCATGTCAATTTATCAATGTCTCACCAGATCACGCCCGAGGCGTGTGCGCTGGCGCATTCTTACGACAAGAGACGGTAATCATCCCGAATGTGGATGAATATCCTGGCCACATCGCCTGTGATGGAGAGACTAAAAGTGAGATTGTCTGCCCCCTGATTTTACACAACGGAAATGATCAAGTGATATTGGGGGTTCTGGATCTGGATTGCCTCGTGTTGGATGGGTTCGACGAACATGATAAATTTGGACTAGAAGTCATCGCCGATCTGATTGTGCAGGCGTGCGATTGGTAACAGCAGAACTTGTAACCTACTGTATATGGAAGATATGTGTGCCCTCGGAAGAGAAAACCTGCTTGAGAACGCGACGGGAAAGTTGCTATTGTTGCTGCCGCTGCCACGCCAAAAACTCCTCGTGCAATTTATTCTGATCAGTCCACTGTTTCAACAGCTTCTTTTCCTGGTTTTTACTCAGCTTTCCACCCTCACCGTCGGCTGTAGGAATGCCTTGCTCGTTCCATTGACTGTACGTGCCCTCGGGGACGTTGGGCGGTTTGAATAACGCTTCGGGCGGCGTACGCCCCTTTTCTAGTTTCGCAAGGCGTTTATCTTGTCCGGCTTGCGCTAACGCCGCTTTTCTGGCTGCCTGGGCATCGAGCTTCTGCCGCTTCTCGTCACGGGCCTTGATCAATTCCGACGGAGGAACTAGTTTGACGAGGGCTTTTCCATCTGTAGAGAGACCTTAGCGTGGGTACGGATACAAAAATGGGACGAGATACCTTCTTGGTCGTCCAGTGCCACGCCCAACAGAACCAAGTCTTCGTCGCGAAGCCGATCACAAAGTTTCAAGATCTCTTTCAAGCAATCATCTCCTTTGGCGATGGCCAATTGTCGGACACCATCCCTAAAGGAAGAAAGCGCGCGAAGATATGGAAGTAAGAGTTCTTCCCGCTAGCACGGACACGGTTGAGACAAATATATCGCGAAAGTGTGGATGCTTACGTTGGCAGCGTGCGCACCGCTCGTGGTCTCTTGCCCCCAACCTAGTTCAAGTCGCTCCCCTTCCCTGAGACCAAAGATCCGTAACATGTCGCCTATCCATCGGGCCGATTGCTCGACCACGGCAACGTTTAGGGACTTTGTGCGCATGTTGATGTAAACATTCGTGCGCGAGACCAAATCGCGCAGTATTTTAAGAGCTTCGGGGGTATTAAAGGAGTCGCAAAGTGCGGAGCGGAATGCTAGTTTGCTCTCATCGAGCCTACAAGTATATGTGTAAGACATGATAAAGTGGGACTGAAGACCATAGTTACCCATCAGTGAGTTCTCGTTCGGGCTCTTCGTAGTGATGATACCCGTCCGATTTTCCCTCGTTGGCCAACAGTAGAGCTTTCACTATCACGAAGAAGTTCTACAGGGATACGTCAGACATACACCTGGACATCATCGCGACGCGTACGTTGAAGGTGGCCTCCATCGTTTTTACTTCGCCTGTCATGAGTGACTCGGAAAAATCGACTTTGGCATTCCATAATTGCGACAAGAATGCCAGGCGAAGCTGACGGGGAGTAAACCTTTGTAGGATGTCCTAGTTTCGAACTACACTTCAATAAACGATTTAGGCGGTACAAACCACGAGCCTCACGTCAATCGTAATGAAGTTTTTCAATGATTTGCTCATCTTGAGACCTTCAATGTGCAGGTGGCCTGTGTGGATGAAATAGTTGACCCACGCGCTGCACCCGTGGTATGCCTATGTGACTTGAGAAAAACTGGATATCTCGGGCCGCGGAGTTACTGACTCACCTCGGACTGTGCCATCTCGTTATCGTGGTGCGGAAATGCGAGATCGATGCCACCCGAATGTATGTCCATGTTGTCACCAAATACTGCACTGGCCATTACCGAACATTCGATATGCCAACCTGGACGACCTGGACCCCACGGTGATTGCCACGAGGGTTCCCCGGGCTTTGATGCTTTCCACAGGGCGAAATCTGATGAAGAGCGTTTTCCGGTAGTCATCGTGAGTGCACCTGTGCGGATATAAGTGCCATTCCCAGAACTCCTGGCAAAAATTTCGAGAACCAACCTTCACCTTCTGCAAGTAATTCTCTATTTCCTTTGCTCCAAGGTTCTAATTTCGCGTACGTATGATTCTCCGAGTAATCGAAGGTGACGGTGTCAAAATACACGCTGCCTTCATGCTCATAAGCATAGCCATTTTCCATGATACGTTTCACGAATTCTACGATTTCTGGAACATACTCCGTCACGCGTGTCAACGTGTCAGGTCTACGAACCCGCAGACGATCCATATCCTTGAAAAACTGGGTCTCCCAGAACGCGGCTAGCGCACGAAAGATGGACGGATCGGTCACCGTATCCTTCAACTACGCAGGCCAGTCAGCTCTATGTACCGATCTGGTTGAAAGATCAGCACCTCTTTGTCTAGATATGCTGATAATACATCCCGGGATTCGTCCAGTAGGGTTAAGCCAAAATCCCTGTCATTTGGGGCTTTCCGAGCAGTCGATAGTGCTGAAGCTGTACGAATCTGTAGTGCATAGTCGTAGAATTGTCGCGTACAGCGGGAAAGAACCCACGGCAGTGCTAAGATGCATCTCAAACTTTTCGTCTCGTTTCAAGCACTCAGCTTTTTGAACCACGTCGTCTCGGATAGCTTCTATTTGTGGCCATAGTAAGTGTATGCTATCCGCAGTAGGCTTGATACTGTCCGGTAACCCTTTGGATACTTTGTCCAAGACGTGTGACTGCCAGGCGTCTTGCACTTTGGCGATAAGGTCGGGAGTGAGCGAAGATGTCTGAGTACGGAAATTCTCAAAAAGATGATTTTGACGCGCTCGTAGGATAATCTGTTGCACATCAGGAAGCGAGAAGATAAAGAAAGCTGGAGAGATACCTTGTCATCGATGTCGGTGATGTTCATGACAAAGTGGACGTCATAGCCGAAATAATCAGACATGATTCTGCGGATGATGTCTTGGGTGACATAGTTTCTGCAAATCAAGGATTGTTAGGATAAGATCACGGTGACTCGATCGAACACTGCCAACCTTGCATGTCCCATGTGAGAGGCGTCGTACACCGTAGGGCCGCAGTTATACCATTTGACAATGCGTCCATTTCTCGGGATGAACTCTGTCTATAAGGACGTGAACGCTGTCGGATATGGATGGATGATCAGACCCATACCTTGGTCTTGGTCAAGGAATTGTACACCTTCAAGACTGGCTCCTCTATCTGGCGAGTCGGGACTTTCCAAGTGGGCTGCTGTACGGACATGGCTGCTATGTTTCGGCAAGTAGACTTCAGGCGCCTTGGGAGATATATACGGTAAAGAGCGAGTGGGCCAGGACCGACTCGCCACCAGAACATAAAAGTCGAACTGAGTGTCCGACGGTAGCTGACGTAATAACTGGTTATTATTTACCTGTCAAAGCTCCAGAGCAGGGTCACGATGACCTAGGAACCCTCTTTGTCCACCTCCAGTAAAAATTTATTTGCACAGATTCCAGTCCTTAATTAAACATTTCTAATCAATCACTGTCAACCCCAGCGGCAACTTTCTTTAGCCGGCGCTGGCCTGCGCGGAGCTAATAGCAAGCAGTGCCCGCGGGAACCTCACCTCCACGACGTACAGCACAGCACGCAGGTTTTGCTTATTATGGACTACTGAAGGAGTAACACCCCACCCATTTCCAGGCCCGTCTCGGCGGGGTCCCTAAAACTCTATTAGCTGCTGCGGTCTCTTGGTCAGTGATCTACCAATGGGCGTTTACAAAACGCGGCTGGTTTTTCCCATCAGGACCGTCTTCACGCAACCGACCGTCAGCCGTTTTACATCACACTAACAATTAAAGGCAAGTGTTCCGGTATCGTCAAATAAGCTTGGGTTCACTGATATTTAAGGATAAGTTCACGTTCCTGCATTTCCCCCACGTATCTTTACTCTATCTAAATACCTCGCTGACGCCTGCGAGAGCCGCATCGGATGATTCTCACCCAGTCATACAATTTGGATACCAGGCTTATTAAATCCACCACTTCTCACCCATACGTCTTCCACACGCGGCGCACTTCCGTCTTTCGGCGATCGAGGATGCAGCGGCCTACCTGTACGAGACTTCGTGTGCGGTACGCCAGCATTCAGGCTTTCCCCCCGAAAAAAAACATGCATTCCAACTCCTCGTCACAGATCGCCTCAAGATGCCCAAGTCATATTTCACGCAGTAGCGACAGGCGTGCTACCAATGGTGACGAGACGCTTGGATACGGAGGAGCGGAGGACGATTACATCGGGCAGCATCTTTGTCTGGGAGGAGCGCGGGCCTAACCCAGAGGCAACAGGAGTGCGTACAGGTCAATCCACCTTCACAGTCGTTTCTCAAATCAGGCTCGTAGCTCGGCATTGAAAGATGGACAGATGGCAAAAGGCAAGCTGTCTCACCAGCGCACGATTCGTACTTATCGGTTTGCACACAGATGGGGCCCTAGTCGTGTCCGAGACGTGAGCCCGTTCCAGCATGTTCCCCAAGCCGCCTCATCTCAAGGGTTTCTAGGAATTCCTGTTTTATCAAGAGAAAGGTCCCGAACCAGTTGATGTAGACCTGAACTCGGATTCAGATACCACGTTCGCCCGCAGTCTTCTGCCTGTTTCTAGGTGGCTCACCTCGTTTTCTAGCCTTGGCTCAGGATCTCGTCTCCACAACAATCACTGTGGTCAAGAACCAGTACGTTCCTCGCTTGTCAAACAAACGTATTCTGTATACGTCGAAACGTCACGGGGGCGTCGGAAGTGGCACTTAAGTGTGTCAATGTTACTCCAGGGTCGTCGTCTTGTGCTGACTCCTTCTAGTCGCCTACTTCACTACAGACACGGCCGATAACCTGCGAACGGTGTCTGAAATATCTGAGCTCGCCCATCTCAACGTTCCGCCTGGGAAATACAGAAGCGCTCGTCACCCGCCTCGGCACCGTGCGCCGAGAGACGAACAGGAGTGCCATGCGCCGCCTCACCCACAATTTACTCCAATATTCCAGGGGACGATGCCACTTCCTGTACCTTGGGGTGACGGACCCCATGGTTCAGCGAGTCTGGAAAGAAAGGGACAGACGCTTGCACCACTAGTTTACCTTCAGAATCTCCCTCCACCCCGAAGGCATCCAGTCGACGAGGAAATACTCATGACCCTTTACCCTAGCTTGACTTGATTCACCTTCTCTGTTGCGGACACATCTCTGGTCACACATGAGGTCGTACACGCTATCATCATCGCTCTGCTGCTTCGGCTCTGATTGGACTCCTTTGCTTTTGCGTCTCGTAGGCTTTATCTTCTTGGTACATTTGTATTCATCAGACAGGATGTGGACCAATGTATGATCCTGTACTATAGTCTTAGTGCAAACACATGGTTACAGTGACTGTATATGTGTGTCGGCAAAGTTGACACCTCGGTCGCCGATGGGAGACAGCGGAACTAATTTGGCTGAGCTTACGGTGAGCTTGCCGTTTGCCACTGTATTTGGCGATGATCATGTGGAAGTCCACTCCTGGGCCTGAAAGGCCTAAAGACCTGACGCGCCATTCGTATTATTCATATTAGCTATGCCCCGGCTTTGGACTGGTGCTCCAGCCTGTATATCTAGTGTCATCCTGTACGCGATAGGCTTCCCTGCTGACTCAAGGGGTTTCCCTGCAAGGCTAGGTTATGTGAGCACTCCACGACGCCACTGATCACCGCCCAACGAACTTGGCAAGGGCTCTGGGGCGCTCGCCTGCATTCTAAAATGTCGAGAATTCACAGATTGGATTTAGTTGGGAGAGGGAAAACGAACGTTGAGCGAGGGGATATCAAAGTTTAGGTCGAAAAGTGCGACAATATCATGATGGAGTCTGGCAAGCAGGCGATTCGGACTGATCCATATACAGGTGGCTCTGCCCATCCAGCCACCATGATGAGAGAACACACCTTATTCTAGAATGTCGAGAGTCCCAGAAGAGATTGGTCGGCATGTACACGTTTGAGAAGAGGGCGGCGTTAGGATCCCAACAGAAATGAAGCCGAGGCGCTGCAGCAATAGGAGACGAAAACAGCAATGTCCCCATTTGTGTGTGCTGAGCGGTTAGACCGTAACTAAGATACGATTTGTTGTGATGTATTGGGATTGACCGCCATGGGAAAGGGGGATTCTTGTTATAAAAACGGCGGTCAGGGATCGAGTCAAATGGGGATAAAAATGATGAGTGGAGTGGAGAATGTTCCCATAACGAGGATTACTTGGTTTGAGCGAGGGCCAGCATTGCAACCCCGTTCGCGAGGTGCCGAGGAGCACGTGAAACGAGGGTACAGCACATGCAACGTGCGTATCGATAAGTAGCAAAGGTGGGGCGGGAGCGCGGGGGGACTGGGCATGACGTGTAAAAGGACACACGGTGGACCCGACTTTGTTTAGTAAGAGACGGAAATTTGATTGGGAATTAGCGTAGTTAAACGTTTTAGCAGGGGATCGCTGGGGGACGGGGCCGGGGGGATCAGTGGATGGAGTGTGAGGAAATTGCACGTCATGTGCGACGTGTGCATGGCAGAGTGGCACATCGAAAACTTGAGAACGACCCAGCTTGTTCTCCGGGGTAGCAAGAGACGGCAGGATCACATCCGTGTCATACTGGAAAGATTAAGGGTACAAGAAAGAGTCGGATCAAGATGGCAAGTAATTCGGTAAGTTGGCCTGATAAGTCCAAAAGAGATTTCACAGCCAGCGTTCCCTGATGGATCACAGGTCTGGTTGAATGATGTAGTACTCTGGCCGGTGATCGCGGGACTTTCCTTGGTACTTATGTTGACCGATCTGTAGGGTGCACCGCTGCGTTGAGGGCTGCGTCTGAAGATATATGAAGGGGCGGGCCGGAGTATGCCGGGAGAGTGGAGGAGACAGTGGATACTTGCCTTCTGAATTCACCAAAGAAAATACATCTTTTCTTTTCTTTTGTTTTTTTTTCGAGGTGTGGTTTGGGTTGTAACAAAGTGATAGAGTTTCGGGCAGCAATCGAGATTGACGACCAACCTTTTGGGTCAATTGCACCAATAAGGTTGCGGCTGCTTGCGGTAATTATCTTAGTATCACCTTTTCCGTTGACAGTTTTCTGATAAAATCTTGTCATTCAAATCTGCTGCCGCTGCCCCTGGGTTAGAAAATAGTTTAATTAATTACCAAACCAAATTACCAAATAGACTCGTCCCCCCTCACCAGATCTCGGAAAGAATATATACTCCATTCTCTCCTTCTGCCCTGCCTTGCCCCTCCCCCCCCACTCACCACATCTTGCTTCACTGACGCGCAATGCAACAGAGACCAACTTGCACCAATGTTCGTATCCGCTCCACCCGTGACGCGCACAAGATCTTCTATGCTGTCCAACGCCGTGTACTGCCCATGATCACTAGGCGGCTTGACGCAGACGAGCGCCTTGCCTTGCGTTCAGGTTGTGTCTATGCCTGGGAGGAAAGGGGTCCCCATACTGAAATTACCGGTCTCGGCATCGAGCGTTTCACCGAAGGTCGTCGTTGGAGTCCCTCCCGCGTGCGAGACGTGCGGTCTCATTTCCTTCCCATTGACACACGGGTCCCTCATTTCTGTGCTTCCAGGAATTCCTCTTCTACTACGAAAAGTACACGCCACCCGCAGATGCGGGCCATTCGGGGTAACTCTATCCGCATAAATATTCCGCTTCTGCCTCACAGTAGTTCTTATTCAGCAGTTCCGATAAGCAACCCCCGCGAGACTGGGACCCTTTAGTAAAGCAGACGTACTCAGTTTGGGTCGAAACAACAAAAGGTCGCCGAAAATGGCACCTGAGTAAGTTCTCAACCATACTTGCATCGTATGTCTTATCCTGACCCAGAATAGCTGCTTATTTCACACAAGCAACCGTCGACCAACTTGGTACTATCGACGATATTCCTGGCGTTGGTGAGCTCGCGGTCCCAGAGGGGGCCTTCCAGAGCACCCGCGTCAGCAAGAATCGCAAGGGGGATGATACCCGTTCCCGTACAGATGTCTTCAAAGTACCCTCCTCCGTCTCACGAACATATGCCCCATTCCCTGCCGCATATCCTACCCAACCTATCCCTTACCCAGGGTCGTCGCCACCAACGTTCACTCAGGAACCTTACCGGCTCAGCCCACAATCTTCCCACTCTCCTGCCTTCCATCACTCACCCGAAATTCCGCAATACTCCGTGCCTCCACCTCTCCCGCCTTTTGGGTCCCTTCATACATTACCCCCATTGAGACCTGAAGCCGAGGACATTGAATACAAATTTCGTCGTTCATCTTTGCCGAGCATTCCTGATTCTCAATCCTATACTTCGAGCAGAGACCGAAGACTTACTCCTGATCAGGGTCAGTCTGCTGAGTATCCGTCCATTCCCAACCCTCCCCCCTATTCCCGCCGTGCGGCTGGATTGCCAACCAGCTCTCCTGTCGAGGGCAGGAGCCCGCAGTATCGACCTGAATTGGCCTGTACTTATCCGAGCTCTGTACGAGAATCTACTTCGAATTTTGATCGACCCTCATCCACGGTTGGGATATTTCAACCAATTCCCGACACGGGCGAGGATGAAAGCGCATTCACATCCAACTCACAGGCAACCGCAACCACGCCACCTTCTCATAACAATTATTCTCAGATCTCTCTTCCACCACCTGCTCAGCTGTTTCGCTCTGAACCGCCCACTCAACTCTATGCGGTGCGGACTTCAGAGGAGTCTGCAAGTGCCATTGGACCGACCAGGGTCGATCTTGCACCACTTCATTCTTTGCAGCGACGCCCGTACCGCAGAAATCCTGTCGACGATATGGCTCTGCGGTCGTTAGGATCCCGGTCCGGGTGACTATTTTCGGATTCTTATCCTGTGAAGCGGTAATAAATTATCTTGCTCTCTTATCCTGCAAAGCGACAGCACTTGCAATCACGACAACAAGCACCAAGAAAATGCATGCAGCGCGTCTTGATATGTCCTTCCGAGTCAGGTTGGATAGATGGCTCATACAGAGGTGACCAGGCTTTGGATAAGTCTTATCCAATTTCTGTAGGACGGCCAGAGTGTTTTTTCTGTGTGTGTACTCTAATTACACTAAACGCTTCTTGTGTTCCGTGAACATTCCTATGCATTTGGCTTAATTGTAGACACCGGCTGCAATGACGAAACGCAAAACCTTGTGGATATTGTTTCCGTCCCGTGTACGTTGGCTCCAATTACAGATAAATTCAGGTCCGCCACATCACACATCTGACTACTACGATGGCGGTCGGTAAGATACGACCGCGGCAAGGTTGTCGCCCCCCGCGATATGATCCTGGGCGCACTAACAGCTCCTTGAAGTATCTCAGTCACTCCGGTCTCCCCATGCGATTCCCCAAACCTAGGTGCTGTGATCATCGACCGCACGTTTGAGCGGCTGCCCGGTAGATCAGTCAAAACTTTCGTTTTCGAGAGGGTGGAAGATGGCGACAGCACCGAGCCGTATGAAGCGAATGGCAATCATGAATTTTCCAGACAGCCTGACGCCGTGGGGGGAAAGAAGGGTCCTCGCTAGCACGCCATCCTCCCAGGTATTGGCAAAGATCCCATATCCCTTCAGTCTCTTTCGTCTCGGGACTTGTACCCTTTTATCGACGTCGGCATCGCCCAAAACTCGAACCTGGACAGTATCCCACCCTGTTTAAATCGATGGAGACGGTCTCAAGTTTCGGGCGCAGGGAATGTTCACCGTTCCTTCCACAAGCCGGCCCCAAGGTCGTCTCGCGTGGCAGGCTCATTTTCGCCCGTGGATCAAGGAGAAAACGTCTTCGCCTGAGAACTTGCCGAGTGGGTTTGACACCTGATTACTCTAATACGCATAAGGGCACAAGCTGGGAAGGTGAGATGCTCATCTATCGGATCCTGCATGAGAACAGCTTGCTTGCCTCAAGGTTCTGGGCCTACCGAACATGGCAGTATTCTTGCCAAGATGCCAACAAAGTTCCACCACCTTAGCATCCTCAGCACTGGGTTGGCTGATCGGATGAGATGATCAAGCTCAAGGCCGTGCTTTCCATAACAAGCTGGGGAACCCCCAACCTTGTTTCCTTTGTTGAGCCTATGAGTCAAGTACCCTGGATGGGAAGCGGTTCCATGGAGATCTTATCCGTTCTATCTGCAGACGCGAGCTCTAAATGGACTTGTGCGGATCATTCCGGGTATCAATCAATAATCACCTCAAGGGCCTGATTCAAGGCGCAAACGTGAAGGATAACTTCTCTGGGCGATCGGCAGATAACTTTATGAAAAATGGGATGCCTGGACCCAGCGACCCACTTCTTCTTCCCCTCCCCCTTGCCAGGTTGTCTCATCGTGGCCCTGTTCCCTTTTTGCGACTTGGCTCCTGGAATCGGTAAATGGTGGGCTTCGGACATCTTCGCGGGCGAAAATCAATCGATTCCACGGTGCTCATGTCCCCCCTTCTTGGAACTGGTCGCGGAGGCAGTGCTCTTCCCAACTGCTGGACGTTTTCGAAAATCAGAAACTTACTTCCCGTTCGAAAAAGCTCTGCAAGCGAAAAACGTCGAGTTGTCCATGTCGCCGAGTTGTCGTTCAACATCTCTTACTATGGACCCATCCAGAATGGAAGACAGTCCCCCCCCGATTTTCATCACCGTCCCTCACACGAGGCATTTGCGAGGCAGCCCAGGCTCATGCTAGACTCACAGCTTCAGTACGAGCGAAGGGGGAATCGGTGAATATACTAACCACGCCGACGCCCGTGGCTACGCTTGTGTGTGTACCACCCCTTTCTACCGCATGTTTTTCATCTCGCATTGGTTGCGAGGATGAAACAAGGGGTTCAAAAAACGTCTACTATAGAGCTAATCCTGTTCCGCAATGCCATCTGATATGAGATCGGTGAGGCCTCCTTTTTTTTTTTTTTGCTGGCTGGCACACGTCGACTGATCAGCGAGCATGGTCACGTAGATCCCCGTAGATCCCGCCCAACACCTCCACCCCGATAAGTAGTACGGGGCAAAGGTAAACGACGACACGACCCTTCCAAAAGAATCTGTTGGTGTGGGTCGGGAAATTCAGCATCGGCCCACTCGTAGGAGCACTTCGAGTTTCTTCAACGCATGCTTCATCGACCCGTGTGTGTTCGTTCTGCCAGATCAGGGTCGGTCGTGCTCCTTCGGCTGCCGTCGTTCAATCCCGAGGAATTGACAAATGCACTCCAACCTTCTTATGCCTCTATGGACGCTCCCCACTTGAAGCACGCGTGCCGGGGTGATGCGAAGCGAGATACAAGTGTTCGTGCGTGCCCACAAAGACATCGTCGAAGGGCCGGGGCAGTGTATTGAGATTCGAGATGTAGACGTTGTGACACCATGGCCCCCTTGACGGTCTCGCGCGATGTTGGAGAGAGGGGGGGTAGCGGAACGGACGATTTAATCACCGTCTCTCCCTCGAGGTGGGTATAATTCAGTCCATCGTCAAATCATTCATCAGCATTACAATCTCACGGGAAGACGGCGTCCCGAGATTATTGACTGACTTTTCACACAGAGCATCACCTCGACCTTTGCTGCATGATGGTGGATGGTATTACTGTGATACATGGAAAGCGACGGTTTCGCTGATGAGTAATGACTTAAATGTGCAGAGTAGCAATGTGCGATGCAGATAATCTAACGATCGTGGTCCCAGAGAAAAAGCGCCGAGAACACAACTACCATTCAAATTCGCTGCAGAATAGTTGTGAGAGGTAGTTCATCTAGAAGCACTGAATGGATGGATCTTACCCTGTGCATTTGGCAAATAGGTAATCTTTGCCGTTGATGTGAATCATGCCGTCCTTGAGGATACATTTCCACTTGTTCTTCACTCTTCCGACCTGTTCAAGCTACGGTGAGAACAATGGTAAAGATAACTCAGCATGCGAAGAAACCTTGTCGTAAGTGCAGAACACGATGTCTGTGTCTCCTTGACCGCCTTCTTCTGCGTCCTCCTCACCCTCCGTGTCAGAGTCATCCAAGTCACTGTTTATCACCTCGTCTCCTGGTTGAGACGTACTGGATATTTGTGACGGTTGAGGCAATGACGGGTGGGAAGGGCGAGGTGCATATGATTGACTCGGCGGAGGGGACGGCGATTCCGAATCAGAAATAGAGGGCCCGTCAACTTGAGGGATCTGCTGACCTGCTTGGCGTGACGTCTGTGCCGTTGGCTGAGGTACGGCCGCGGGTTGAGTAGTCTGGTTAGGCTGAGTGGGTTGCTGTGCTGCTGCCGCTGCTGTAGAAGCTGGGGCAGGCTGCGAGGCCGCGGCCGCCGGTGCCGGAGGGGCATATGGCCGCGGGGCAGCCGCGGGACGCGCAAGATGCGGTGGGTGAGGAGGAAACGACAACACGCCCTGCTGTCCCCCCGGATAAACAGGTGGCTTCATTCCATTTAGCTGAGGCCCAGGAAGAGGAGGTAGCGCGTAAGGCGACATTCCAGGGGGACCACTCAGGATGTACCGGCTATCCACCGGTTCCGTTTTCACTTGCGTTGAGGGTTGTTGCGGTTGGGACGCATACGGATTATGAGGCGGCGGATAGTGAGGATGATGCGGCATCATATGCATCGGATGGGGCGGGTAAACCGGATGATGCTGCGCGGCTTGCTGAGGTTGTGGCTCAAACTCAGCGACGTGTGATGCAACGACTTTGCTCTGCCATTTCTGCGGGGAGGGGAATGGTCAACCCAATCCAACCGAACGCTCGACCAACGGATCAATGACCACTCACATGCTGTAAGTCGGCTAGGACGTCTTCGCTAACGCCATATTCGTCGAATTCGGGCTTAATGGCAGCAATGACTTCGTCTATGACAGCGCGGTAGATGGAAGGCTCAAAAATTTCTCTGTTACCTGACTGGACTACTACAACCAAGGTCGGGCGAGCAGCTCACCACAATCTTATTCGACATTGTGAACGACGCCGACGATGCCAGGTGCAGCAAGCGGAGGTGGTGGGAGGTAAAAGAGGAAGCTTTTATAGTTCAATGACCAACCGGACAAGCTTGCAAATTCAAACTCAGCAAGCCATCAAGGTGAGGTTCCCACGCACAGACCAGATCGCCTCCCGTGTCATCCGGACTACTGATCTTCAATAGCCAATAGCACATCGTCGATACAGATGATCACTGGAAATTCTACTCTAGATGATAACAGTATATGATGCTGTAAGGGAAGGCGCGGTGGTGCGGGAAGATTAGTATGGTAAGTGGATGTGTCATTGTGTGCCCTTGCAAGTCAGGGCCATACCAAGTAGGTTGTTTTGATTTTTTCTTTACATTCACCATTCGCAATACTTGTAAACGTCACCATGTTACAAGAGTGCTACCCAGTAAGTATCACAAAGGGTGAGGTGGTGGAGTACTTACATAAACCGCGATATCGACACCTTGCCTTGCGGGGTTCGGCGGATAACGCCCACGCCGAAATCAGCAATCTGGATGAGCCCATTATCTCCTATTCCAAGACGAGCCGGTTCCCGATTCCGAGGATTTGGGGTCGTGCTGACCCATTGCCTTGGGCAGGTACAGGGCCGTTGTACAACAAAAGCGATTGGGTGCTTACCAAGGACCTCACTACGTCGCTGTGGGGCAGCGTAGTAGCCTGTCAACTAAAGTGGTAGTTCTTCCACCTCACCCCCCTTAGGATTAGCTCTATAACAATTGAATTCCACAAGCACGAACCGCGAAACGATAATTACCAGCCAAACCTTATACTAAACCGAACACGTTCCAAGATCTCATTGGAGGTGCATGACTTCACCCTCGTGTTAATTTATTTCCGATCACCAATTCTTTCGTGGATCCGAGTTAGAGGAGCGTTAGCTGCCACTTAAATCCTTGAACCGCCACTGGCGGACAGCCCTGCAAGTTGCGAGCATGGAGTATAACCTGCGCCATTCAAAGTGGGGCTTGTCTGTATCTGTGTTCGTTCGTGGGATGATTCTTGTCGACTAGATCGAACTCTACATTGGAAGTTCCTGATGGGCCACCGATGGGGTCCGAGGCCGACATCGCGGATGCATCAATCCGACCACAGGCCGTGTATGACGGTGGGTTGGGTGGAAAAGAGATTCGGCTGCGAATCGCAAACGGTGGGGCTGGCCAGTCTGGCCTCATTGGCGCGTGGGCCAAAGCCTTCATTCAGTACTGTCACGAACAGGGAATCGCACCTTTTAAAGTTCGTCCGTTTCACTCTAAATGTTGCATCACTACGAGGAGTGCGCCATCAGGTTGGCTGGTATCTTGGAGACACCACTGAAAGCCTAGGATTTCTCGCCGCTGGGGAAGTTGATATTGCGGTCACCTATAACGAAGCTGCGGAAAAGCAAGCGTGCAAGACTGGTGTTGCGGCCAGGAGGGTGTACGCATTCCGCGTAAGTATCATGTCTGTGTGCCATACCACTACGTGGCATTGACTATTGTTATTTTCAGGACCACTTTTTCCTCGTAGGTCCTACGTCAGACCCCGCAGACCTCAGAAATCGTGGGGATGACGTCCTTGGAATGTTCAACCGGATTGTAGAGCAAGGGAACAAAGATTTGGTGGTACTTTACCGCTTTTTGTTCCGAGAGAAGATAACCTCACATCAGGACACCTCAGACGCCGCCAAGCGATCGGGAGCCTGTTCGTTTCCTCTCCCGTTTTGACAAGAGCGCGACAAACATTAAAGAGAGTGAGCTGTTCTGCGCGATCGGTCAGGTACGCCTCCGTATTCTGTAGACATTTTTTACGTGCAAGCAGTTGACAATCGCTGCAAGGTCCCTTGGGCGTTGGCGTACTCGAAGTGGTACCATCAGTACCCACGGTTCCCGCTCCAAGCACTGAGGGCAGCATCCGTGCTGTGCGAGTATACCCTAACTGATAAAGGGACATGGCTGTCCTCTCCCAAGGAGGTCACATCTGCCTTGAGTATCTTCGCCGAAGGCGGGGACACTGACCCAAACGATCCCTTGTTGAATCCAGCGCACGTCCTCCTAGGGACAGAGGCGAGCCCTGCGAACAAGGTGATATGGGAAGCGTTTGTAGAGTGGGTGGGGCTACCTGATGGGGGACAGAAAGTTGTCAAAGATTTCCAGAAGCCACCTGGTCCAGACGGGGTAGAACTGTACTCTCCGGCTCCAGAATCAGTGGGCGGCTCTCAGGAATCAGGATGGACGAATTTCAAGTAGTTGATTAGTATAATAGGGTGTAACAAACAAGTGTCAACACAAAACACAAGTATTCTCAGCCTCGACGTCTGTGGACTGAGTCTGGTGCTGGCCAGGATGTATGGACTGCTCGCAACTTTCCTCTACTTCGGCCTTTCGCAGGCCGCTACGGTGTTTCTCAACCCACCAGACTCCCTTCCATCTCGCGTCTCTCCGCAGCAGGCAAATCTTGTCCTCGCGGCTCACCTTGGCCTCGAGCAGTTTGAGGTCGTCAATCAACCAGGGCGGTTAAGCCATTTGTTCCGGGAACGCGAATTTGTGGGGCAAGGCGACCGGAATGCCTTACTGTTACTCGTTGACGAGGCATATGCTCGTGGTAGGCATAAAGACCGTCTGCGCAATTTCCACTCATTTCGGTACAGACATTGTCCCATCGACGTTCAAGCCGTCGTTTTCCTTCTTGGAGTCTCAATCAGACTCGTTGTCATCATTTCTGAAGACATGCAGTCAGCGTGCTTCGCATGTGTACACGCATGTTACCAGCGAGCCTTCCATCCCGACCCAAGGCATCCCTCGTGCGCTCGATATCTTCTCTGCCCCAACACCAGCCAACGAAGCATTCCTGGCCGAAATGTCGGCTCTCGTAAACTACTTCGACTCACCACCTGCGTCCGATCATTTTGCAGCGCTCGAGCTGACGGGCATCGCCAAACTCGCAGCGTCATATGGCAAGTCCAGCGAGCAGTACAAACTCGCCACGGAAACGTTGCAGGCTGCCATCGAGGCCGCGTTGGCTGACAAGTCGGTTAACTTCGCATTGGTGACGTATACCCCGAGCACCCAGAGAAGGAGTCCGCTACTCGCCGATCAGTCTGCCGAGGTTACACCTTCGCCCGTGACAGCGCTCTCGTCTTGTTTCAGCTCCCTCCTTGCCTGCACCAGTGCGACGAACGATTGCTCTGGACACGGACAGTGCACAAATACGACCCGTGTAGGACAAGAATGTTTCGTCTGTGCCTGTACGACCACCTTCAGCGAAGCAGGCAAAGTTCAGAATTGGGCAGGCGAGATGTGCGAGCGAAGGGACGTCAGCGGGTGAGTTTCTTGCTCGGCTTTTTGCGTCGTGCGGTCTGTTACAACGTGATCTTTTTAGCCCGTTCGTCTTGATCACTGGTACTGTGATCACCCTGATATTACTGATGGCCGGTTCTGTGTCCTTGCTATATGCAATCGATAGTCACGAGCTGCCAAGCATCCTGACTGGGGGTGTTGCCGGGGGAGTGCGGAAAGAATGAGGGACACCCCATCATATACTTTCTTACGACCGTGATACATTCTGTCATTCAGCTCTACTATCAGATTTCATCGTGGACGCCTTTAACAAGTTGTATAAGTCGAAACCCGAGGTTCGGCTTGCATGACCAAAAGCTCATGAGATATGTAGTGCGGATCGCAACTCGTTTATTTCATGTACAGCCATGCAAATTCACGTCTTCTGCCTACTTGGCAGTAACCATTAAACTCTTCCTGCCTATCCCCAGATGTGCGCCACCTACCAACCAGACATGCTAGCGCAGCCTGAGAGGGAACAATAAGTGACCCCTTTCTATACGTCATGCAACCGACGCACGACGTAGAGTCGCGGAGGGTGTTTAAAAAGCCAAAATGACCTCTTTGGAGCACATACGCACAGAAAGGAATTTCCTCAAAGATTCCCCCGGACTTTCTTGGCGTGTCGAGAAAGTAAGGTAGAAGATATGGCAATATCGACTTGGACTCGCTGGCGAGATCCACGAAGGCGATCAACACGTTGCACTGCCGAAGAATAAAGTCCGAGCCCAAGGAATGTCATCGACGCATTATTCTGGACGCATGGCACCGGCGGACTTGGGATGATAGAAGATACACCTCTTGGGTCTAGAAAGGCGGGGTTACGGCGGGACCCCCTGCAAAAAGTGATCTTGCCGGCTCAGGCTGTTACAACGTCGGATCAAAGGGCTATGTTAATGAACAATATTTGCACCGGGGCGCGGTCTCAGTGATCCCACACCGTGAGGGGACTTACAGATAAATGGTGTGCTCTATTGGGATTTTGAAAAAGTCCTAAATGACTAGTCTGTACCATCATTGAACGGTCGGCACTACTTCGGCATCAGTACAGTGGCAACGCGGTGGAAATCAGTCAAGACTCACTTGTCTCGCGGCTTTCTCCATCAAATTTTGAAGCTCAATGTTCACTGTTCCCCAACACGCCTCATACCGATCTCGCCGAGGAAGACGGTTCAAGGGCTCCTTGTTCCATACACTCAAATCAACTTGTTTCAATGTGGGGTAGAGACTGCGCAACACGTGGGCGACAGCGATGGGCGAACTGATAGGGGAATTTCCGACACAAAGTTCGTGCAGAGTGTCTGAGCGTACATTACACCCAACCGCGCAAAGGGATGGAGTGACCAATTTCGTCGTGTCAACGACGAGCGAGAGTGCCCTTAGTTGGGGGCATAAATGGGCCAGGCGGAGGAGTGATTGGAAAGTTGGCAGGGACGCGTCGGGGTGATCGACATAGGTCGAGAGTGCGAGCTCTTCAATATCTGGCCAAACAGATGCTAGCAGTGCGATGTCGTTGTCGTCGAATGCGAACGTGGAGAGTCCCTCCAGGGAAACAACCCGGAGGTTAGAGAAACTGAAAAGGGGTCTGATGTCACGTATCGTTGCCACTGACGTTGGGGACAGGAAATGTGGATGGATAACACAGACATAAAGCCTAGTGAGGCAAGCGTGCGAACAAGCCTCCGCGAGTGCTGCGAACAAATCCCGCAAACAAGATGAGCCGGAAAGTACATCTTCTGCATCGAATAGATCAAGCCTGAATTCCTTCAATGTCAGGCGGAGATTTCTGAAACAAGTTGTTCCCGTCGACAATAGTCCCGTGTATAAGTGAAGGCGTTGGAGGCGAGGGAAAGATAACTCTTGCACACTGGGGGATTGAGAGAATGACGACATGTGCCCTGAGGCGCACGCCGTTAATGACTCCAAGTTCCTCGCTTGACTAAGGTGCTCCATAGCTGAGGCTGTGAGGTCATCGCATGAAACGTGTTTGAGGTCCTTCCAGTGACAAATCGATGTTGATAGAGCATTCGTCAGATCATCGCTAAGAGTTTCGCTTGACGTGGAAATCGATATGTCGGTGATGTTTGGACAGATGGTTCCTAAAGCTGCCATCATTGCGAGACTGTCTGGATCAGTATCGAACTCGGCAGAAAGCGAGGTTACTGAGGGTCCACATAGGAGGCGGAGGAAGGGTAGTATTGCCAAGTGATTGTCAGGATACCACGCGATAGTTTGCAAGTTCGGGAAGAACGAATCCGGGTCAGGTGGGTTGGAGAGGCATAGGAATCGGTCGAAATGGAGTGGGTCGTCAATCATACACATGCAGAGGGATTGGGTGCGTGCCGAATACTTGCGCAAGGTCATCCATTGCTGCGGAGTTAGATACTGTACAAAAGTCTATCAGAAACGCAGGATGTAAACTGGTGTAATCGAAGGGCAAAGAATTTGGACATGCCTGTTGACTCTCCCCGGGCTTAGTCTGGGTGAGGAGATGCACGAAGGGATAGATGCTGTACAAATCCCTCCATAACTCGTCTAGAGCTGGGTCATGGAGTGCGTGACAAGTCCGCGCCACTGCAGGGAGGGATGATTGGTCCAACACTGCGCATATTTCTCGGGAGATCTCCGATATAAGTAGGGCACGATGCATCTTTTGCGTCGAGTCTCAAAAGGTACAAGGCCTAGAGTGAGACTTTGGAAATTGTCTGGGAACGAAAAAAAAACCTATGTCTTGTTTACCTAAATATTGGTGGTGCATGCTCGTGTGATACTTCTGGAGATGCGTTCACAAGGTTGCGAGCAGCCTGCACAGCGTGGATTCATTGCATATGGTGACGAGGCTCCCTTTGGGGTGCGTCTCGTAGGTCTTGTCCGTAGCTCGGAGCGACTGGGAAGACCAGTATCGGTCACTGGCCCCTTGCTGGACGAGCTTCTGAGCCAGTTTTCACACGCTACTCTCATGTCAGGCACTGGCTACCCAAAATTATCATTCAACACGCCCTCTAGATCTGAAGACGGACTATCACTATCCTCGATACCGACCTTTTGGTGCGTCTAGTTCCAGAAAATCGTTCGGGCGGTGCTGGGGCCGTTATCGAGTTTCATCATGGTTGAAATCGAACACCACCATCGCGCGACGCTGAAGCAGGTAGGCAAAGATCGTACCATCGGGCCCTAATCTTTCCAATCCAAGTCCTGCAGCAAAATAAACCATTCAAATCAAAGCATGCCACGAAATCATCTCTTAAAGAACTTGCAAAAGGTAAATGTATTGTGACTGTACTGTTGGCGCCTCACCTCCTTCGTCAGGACGTACTCAGCGTTCTTCCCCAAAATCACCTGCGGCGAGCACCGCAGCGCAGGCTCGCCTGAACAGGCGTAACACACAAAAGCAAGCGCAGGCCGCAAAGCGTGCCTCACTCATCGCTTCTACTCGCATATTCAACGGCGTGGACGGTGCTCCTCGCATCGTCGCGGTCATTCCCTTGTGCGAAGACATTCGTACAAATGATGCTGTCCGTGCACTCGCAACGTCTGTCGTAGAAGATGTAGATGGCATCGATCAGAATTCACCGATATGGAAGATGAAGTACGTCCACGGGTCGCACTACTCATCGTTCATCATTTACCCATTCTCCTCTTTACTAGGGCACATCGCTTCAAGACGTCCCTTCAATTCATCCCCGTCAAGTACGGCCGACACTGGGAAGCGCTCGATGCTGCTAAAGCTGCCGACTACGTCCTCCTCCTGCTCAGTTCGAATGTAGAGGTCCCCGAAGCAGGTGACACCCTTCTTCGTACGCTGCAAGCCCAAGGCCTCCCGACTGTCGTGTCTGCGATCCCACCCGACCCATCCACCTTTTCACTCGACCAAAAATCGCGCACTGCCATTTTGAAATCCTTGCTCTCCTTCATGCAGTATTTCGATCCTTCGCAAGGACGGGTATACGATCTGTCTTCGCCTTCCGACTCACTGAGTGCTTTGCGCTCTCTGTCAGAGGGACGGCCGGCTGAGGTGCGATGGCGATCGGGAAGAGCATGGATCGTGGGTGAAAGTGCGGAGTGGGAGGATGGAATCTTCAAGGTGACAGGCATCGTCCGAGGCAATCGTCTGAGCGCCAACAGACTCGTGCATCTACCCAACTTTGGAGATTATTTAGTGACCAAAGTGCGCGCATCCATCCGTTCGGTCGTCATACATTGGTTGATGATTCACGCTTGGTAGATTATGTCCGCTCCCACGATGCGATCAAGACCTCACAAGGTAGCTGTGATGGAGGTCGAGCCTCAGCTTCTTTCTGAACGAGTGCCCTCCACGGCCGATTCCATGGTCTCAACAAACGTTCCGGATGATATGGCGAACGAGCAGACGTGGCCTACTGAAGAGGAGATGGCTGGGGTGGTAACTCGAGATGAGGGTATGGAAGACGTCGAAGTACCCGATGCGAAAAAGGGCACCACGCCCAAGCGAATTAAGCGCATACCAAAAGGCATGAGCGAATACCAAGCCACCTGGATCGCCGATGAGACCGATGATGGAGGTAGCGACGAGGAAGAGGGGGGTGACCAAGACGGCGCAAGCGTGGAAGAGGAGGAAATGGTACCCATTGATGAGGCGATAGAACTGGAGAGCGAGAAGAAGAGTGTAGTTGCGTTCCGGGATCTTGATGTTGAGGAAGAAGAGAGACAGTCAGACATGATTTCTCTCTGCGTTGATGTTTACTCATCCATACTTTCCGTTCAGACTGCAGGACTGGCGAAATCGTGCTCAAGAGGAACGTGATGCCCAGGAATTCCCTGATGAAATTGACACTCCCCGTGAAATCCCTGCGCGTACGCGGTTTGCACGGTACCGTGGCCTACGGTCGCTTCGGACAAGTCCGTGGGATCCGTACGAGAATTTACCCCAGGAATATGCCAGAATATTTGAATTTGAAGAATTCAAGCGCACTGAGCGGGACGTATCTCGGGCAGCGGAGACCGAAGGTGTAGAGGTATGTTTCGTCCACTCGCCTTCACATCTCCACACCCAACATGCCATAGCCTGGAACGAGAATTACGGTGTGCTTGGAAGGAGTTCCGCAAGAGGCTAGTGATTCGAGCTGTGCGCCAATCGTTCTCTATGGTCTCTTGAAGCATGAGCATAAAAAAACGGTCCTACATTTCACTGTACAACGTAATACGGAGTATTCAGGATCCGTCAAATCGAAGGTATGCTCCTGCCTGTCGTGCTGCTTACCCCATTCTGATATCTGTCGTTTCAGGACCCTTTGATCCTCTGCTATGGGCCCCGTCGTCTGCGCGTCAGTCCCATCTACAGTCAACACACTCGGGGAGGCGGCAAAGGCGCCAACAACGTGCACAAATTTGAGCGTTTCCTGTGGCACGGTACGACGGTCGTGGCAAGCATATATGCACCTGTAGCATTCGGAAAACAGCCCTGTACGCTCTTGCGAGAGTCGGAAAATGCACAAGGTGGGTGATGCACCGTCTTTCAACGTTTGACACCAACCCTCTTCTTTTTCTTCCGCGTCACGCATGCCCCATACAGTGCCTCAGCTCGTTGCCATGGGCACCTTCCTCAATCCTGACACGACACGCGTCATCGCGAAACGCATCGTCCTCTCCGGCCACCCTTTCAAGGTACACCGAAAGACCGCCACGGTGCGGTACATGTTCTTCAACGCCGACGACGTGGCATATTTCAAACCTGTGCAGTTGCACACGAAGCATGGACGTGCGGGGCATATTCGGGAGTCCCTTGGGACACACGGGTATTTCAAGGCTTATTTCGATGGACCGGTGACGCAGATGGATACGGTGTGTGTGGCGCTGTATAAGCGGGTATATCCACGCTGGAGTGAGTTATGGCGGGCGCCGGTGGAGGGAAAGGAGCCTGGGGGCGGTTCGGGAACCGACGTGAGTGGGGATGTGATGATGCAGGGCTAGGGGTGCGCCGGTGAACGCTGAGCGAGCCAGGTTGAATGGGCAGTATGAAGTGTAGATCTCTCAAAAAGCCGTGTATTCAGATCAAAGGCATTTGCCAGGGCATGACTGTCACCTGTCGTTTCAGAGCTGAGCCCATTCGACCCCAAAAGTGCCATCGTAATTCCTTTCGGAACTCAAGTACTGACGTACGAAACACGGATGCATAGGATTTCCGACAACACTGTACATCTCGATGGTACATGTTAGGAACCACGATCTGGTGTCCATATATAAAGTGCTAGTTACGAATATGTTCACATAGTATCGACGCCGAAACGAAAAGGGGGCGAGAGAGAGAAAGCAGACATCTACGAAATTCCGAATCCAAAACGGACACAGGTCTTTGTTCACTTCTGGTCCTCGAACGGATTCTCGACAAACCCGAACTCTTCTCTGTCCGTCGACTCGGCGGTCGTGCTCTCCGAATGCGCGGTAGCCACGCGCGGCGCGCTGACACTGGTACTGGCGCCGGCGCCGGGAACAGGTGGGGACTGTGGCCGTACGAGCGAAATAGGCCGTTTGGGCAGCAGACCGAGCTTACCTGTGAACGTGATGTGGGAGTGGAGAGTACGATTAGTGAAATCTGGGTAGTCGGGGGGTGAAAAAGGGATACATACTGAAATCGACACCCCCTGGCGCGCCGGGTGTAGTACTCCTCGCACAAGCGAGCGTTGGGGAGAACGATCGAGCGGGAGGACTTGCTGAAGTCAGCTTTGAATTTGGTGGGGGGGACACGGGCGAGGCGTATGATGGTGGAGAACTCGTGTCTGACGGAGGTGATAGGGTAGTCGGGCTACCGGTATCCGGTGGTGTCACAGGGCGCTGCGTGGTAGCTGATGCAGCAGCGGAGAGAGTAGTCTTGTCAATGATCTGGATCTCCTCGTCATCGCCGTAGAGATCGTATCCTTGTGCGTTGGGGTCATAATACGAAGACTGCGGCGCGGTCGCGGACCGCGCGGGCTCTGCGGCTGCGGGACGTAATACCCCCGAACGTGGGGGAGACGACTGGTACGTGCCCGCTCGAGCTGGCTGTGATTGGCCGGTCTGTCTTTGCAGGTTGGTGGGCTGTGTGAATTGGTAGGGCTGTGTATCGGCGCCTTGTTCCGAGCTCTGCTGTTGACCTGAAGCATAGGATGGGTGGCTTGAGTACGATGATGCAGCCGATTGTGGGGGCTGTTCGAGAGGGGGGTTCTGGGACCCCGTCCATCCCTGACCTTGTTCGAATTCTTGCATCTTTGCTCTCACTTTGGACACGATGGATGAAAAGGTCTTCTTCCCAGCTACGAATGAATCATCAGAAGGGAGGCGCGTGATAAAGAGATAAGGGAAAATGAGATCAAACCGTCAGCCAACGAACGGATGTATAACGCCGCGAGAGACGCACATTCAGCAAAGCGATTGAACCCTTCCTGGAAATCTGCCATGGTGTCCCTTCCGCCCTGACCTTGGGCCCGGGGTTGACCCTGGGGTTGGCCGCCCCAGCCGTTCCTCCCTCCTCGTCGGGGCTGATAAGCCTGATACATCATTTGACTATCCCCACCCTGTGGTTGCCATGCTTGGGTGGCAGCTTGTTGTTCTTCGAGGTCGAGCCTCCTTGCGAGCTGCTCGTCGAGTGCCTCTTGTGAGAGGCCTTGGGCTTCAAAGGACGGGGGGGATTGGAACCGGTTAGTTAATTGCCCCGGGGGTGGGGTGGGCAGAACAAACGATGGATCGTTCATCCCAAGGAGCACATCGAGCGCACGATCATGATCATAATCCGTCGATTCGAGCACGGAAAGGCTGGATTGAATGGCTTAGCAATCCAGGACAGAAACACAAGGGTGGGATTTACAAACATGACGGCGTCATCGAAATCAGGGAAGATGGCTTTCAGTGAAGCGATTCGTGGGTCCGTCGGAGTCGTATCTGTTCCTTGCATTGGGGGCTGCGCATGTGTTGGTTGGGTGGATTGCAGCGGGGGGTCAGGATCAAGGATCATATCACGGTCTCGACGAGCTATGAACCCTCTGGAGGAAACAAGGGAGTCGTCACGAAACACAAAATCCGTGTCCCCTCGTTGGCGGTCTCGCCCTGTCACTGTCGACGAAGATGAATCTTCGTCGCTCGAACGTGAACTCCACGGATTATTGATCTGCTCCGCATCACCGGATTGCAGTTGGAGTGAGTGCATGATGGTTAGAGGGATGGTTGGACAACCTACGCACCTCCCAGTTGCGATTTGAGTCGTTGGCGTTGCTGGAGCGCAGTAAGCCTCAGCACGACCTAGCTGCTGTGGATTTGTGATTGGAGCTCCGAGAGTGAGCGCGCCGCAGTCAATCCGTTCGCTGAGCCTCTCCGTGGCTGTGATGATCTTGGCACCGCCGGCCGCCGAGTGACAAGGACTGCACATGATATAATACGAGGGATGCTACGACAGGATGATATACGTTACAGCAAGTAATGCGAAATACGCGAACATGGGTGGCAAGAGTAAGATATCCGGAAACGAGACAGACGAACTACAAGACTGCATGGCAACAAGATAGTGGGATGAGCAGATGCAACACACCTGCATTCCTTGTGGGATAGAGGAACGAGTAATAGCGCGCCGAAAGACCGTCTCAGACGCGCGAAAAGCGGCGACGTTCTGGTAAGCTTGCCAAGCTGTGGGGAATGGTGTGAAGGGGGTACGGTGTGCGGTGACGAGGTAGGGGGTGTATTGACGAACGGAGTATCAGAGTCGCCATCTCCGCCATTCCGTCGAGTGGGGTGAACGCATCAGGAAAACAGAGTGCCGCTTATTCACGCTTATTCATACTTTTCTCACTAACTAAGCGTAAATTAAGGACCAGTCCGAAAAAGCGAAACAAGCACGCTACAAGGAGAGTCCGTAACTTA
>JBBPQE010000220.1:0-34767 GCA_038092335.1 Boletus vinaceobasis | reverse complement strand
TTCTCTTTCAAACACCCTGGTGTTGAGTAGGGACCGAGATGTCAAAGAACTGCATGCTTCGCTGAAACACTGCCTCCACCATGCTCTTTTCCCTACTCTCTCTCGCTGGGCTTGCCGTTGCCTGCGCCGACAACAAGTACGCCCGCGACAGCCATGTTCATGCTCACTTTTACGAAGACCGCGAGTACCCGCAATTTCCGCTTACCCCGCCATACCGTCCTCTTGTGTGGGGTGACTTCAACGTGATCCACACTACTCTCTTGCACGCGACACGCGCACCTGTTGTGCAACCATGTCGAGGCTGATGGCTCGTTCAGTAGTGATCTCGGTGACTTTGCAAGCTTTGTCACACATACGAAACAGATTGCCATCGTCAGTTCCTTGCTGTTGATCGTTCCAGAGCCTCCCAGCTAACATGCAGAATAGGAAAAGGATGTTGACCTTCTCGTTGATTCTGGGGATCTGCATGATGGTGATCTACTAGAATTTTCTCACTCCTTCAAGATTTACCCTGCGTGTCGTAGGCACTGGCTTTTCGGATGGCTATCCTCCTGACAGTGTGGATGCTCACGAGGTAAGCCCCGCCTTCTGGATTTTAGGACCCGTGCTGATTATATGCGTGAAAATAGTCGAATAAGTTCCTTGAGCGCCTGATGTCTATTGGAAAGTGTGTCCAACACGGGGTGGTAGCACTTTTCCCATGCTTATCTCCCAGTAGCCATGAATTATATGTCTATGCGGACACATGACATGTACGTGCACCAAAACACGCAACCTATGTCACACTGGCCATGTACTTTTTTGTTTTCAATCATGTTGTCAATGCTGACCGGCTGACACTTATCTCTACATGGATGGACGGTTACACGTATCCACTCCGATCGCACCATCTTTATCTTCTTCGGCGACTTGGCGGCGCACATTCGGGTCACCCCTTGTGGCGTAAACTCGGTGCCCATACGTTGACAAACTTCGATGATGAATTCAATAACCTCATTTACTGCGCTGAACTCGATAGGTACACCAATTTTGTTCCTCACCTGAACGGTCGTTACTTGTCCTTTAATGTCAACATCACGGTTTTCAATTCTGACGGTGAAGTTGTGAGTGTGCCGGTTGGCAGTGAGTAATTCCTTCCTCTATTCAGTCTCAGGACGAGGTGTCCTTTAGATTACGGCTCACTCTCCTGACTAACGCTTCTCTGCAACTTGGATGACAGCTCGCTAAACGAAGTTCGCGACCAGGAAGTGCGCACATTTCCCTTACCTTTCACCTGCACAACTAATATATGCACAGAGGTCGCAAGGTACATAGATAGGGTCCTTTACCCAGAGGTCGCAGGGTAACATCCCTTGGTGTTATTTTTGACTTCACAGGCAACTCCGTCAACACCACTGTTCAAACTGTAGCCGATATGGTGAGCAATGGAGTGCACGATCTGTATTTGCAATGATGTCTCTGATGTTCTGATCATTCAAGTTTGCGGAGGCTATCGCAGAGGAACCGGAGAAATTCGTTCTGGTAGGGTGGGTTCTATGCTTCTTGTCGCGTTCTTTTCTGACACGATAACCAGCCACATGCCGGTAGCGAATGACAATGGTAAGCCACAATCCGGTTGTTCTTGGAACTCATGTCGATGAATGTTCAAATTTTAGGGCCTGTTGTCTTTGATGCTATCCGGGCCGTGCATCCCTACACACCTATTTTGATTTTCGGAGGTTTGCATTGTCATTGGCGCACGAAATTGTCCCGGTGTCTAATTGCCGCATATATGCAGGACATACTCACATTCGTGACTGTCAACAATACGATGGAAGGTCAATGGCCATGGAGGACGGTCGATACATGGAAACGATTGGTGCGTTGGTTGCCTCCAGTGGAGGTTAGCTCAAACTTATCACTTCCGCAGGTTGGATGAGTGCACGCCTCATGACGTGGTTATGAGAGAGTGCCATTGAGTACTGAGGCTTTATAGGCGCAGACCTTGGTGCTGCCAGGGCAAACATCAACAACATAACATTTACTAGGAGATATCTCGATAAAAATAGGTTTACTTACGAGGTACGCTACCAAATCATATCGTATTTCCGAACATAGTGAGACGAGACGACTGACGACTTGCAGTACCACACCAGGATGTCGAATTCCAGTTTTGACACCCTTGATGGGCGTTCTATCACCTACGGCTTGCAGGAACTTGCTATCGATTTCGATCTGGCTTACTTGTACGGCACTGCTCCCCAGGATTATACCTTGAATCGGTACGTCTTGGCTCGGTGTTGAAGCGCTGCACTGATTACATTCCCTATAGGAACCCGTACCCATCCAATGGGAGTGTACTGACATTGTTCATCACAGAAGCTTCACCAGTCGTCTTCGCCACCAACAACACGCGTGCTGGGATTCCCAACATCATCATCACCGACTCGGGTGGAGTGCGATTCGACGTCCTTAAGGGACCTTTTACCAAGAGCGACCAACTCACCGCCGTGCCGTACACCGATTCGTTCCTTTACATCCCCAACGTGACCGCCGGCGTCGCGAACCAGGTTCTGCCTGCTTTGAACCACGCAAGCTCCTCTAAGCGTTCCGAACTGGAAAATGAAGTGTGGGGCCACGGACATGTCGAGAGTCGTTATCGCAGCTGGGTGGAAGCCATGGGCAAAAGCCAAATAATACTAGGACAGACGCCGGACGCGACCAATCTGACGGTTGGGTACGTCACCACAGATGTAAGTCCCATATTTCTCCATCCATGCGTGTTTCGTGTTTTGTGGTCGTTGAACTGGAATCTTTTTGTCGTACAGGGATGCCCTGGCGCTGGCGACGACACGCTCCACGTTCCGCTGCCCTATTACTCAGCTCCGGACTACATCGGCTCCAACCCACCCAACGTGACGGACGATACCCCTATCGATATGGTCTTTGTCGACTTTATCGAGAACGAGGTGTTGAGCATCTTGAATGGGGTTCAGAGCACGACCAACTACACGTCGGCGGAGGTATCCCTGTACACGCCTACGTTGGCTAATGTGGTGTTCGGTCTATATGCCCTAACATGTGGAATTAGCGATCAGATCATGTCGTTGAATTCGACTATCAATCGTGGCTATTTCCCCGGGTGTAATATACTTACATTTGGCTACTCTCTAGTAGTGTCTCGGATTGAATGCAACGGGAGAGTATGCAACACTGAGGGTGCATCTGAGTGTAGATATGTATGTTTATTATGCCCTAGACCCGCTTGACGGTCGGACTTTGCCGTGCTTCGCAGAGGTTGCAAGTGGTACGGTTGGTAGCACTGCCCCACTTGCTGTGGGCACTGGAGGCGGGCTTGCACTTACAGGCACTTCGGGTACGTCCCTTGCTGCGTTTCTCTCTCTTTCTCTAAATAACAATGACCGGCGATTCAAGTCAATGACGACCACAACTAGAATCCAGTACGCTGACTGTGAGTTTTCATTCCTTGGCTCTTGTTTACCAACTGACCTGTCCAGCGGCACGACGTACAAGCGCCTGGCGTCTCCAAACCCCATATCGAGTGTGAGGAGCAGACCCAACGGAACCTGGAAACGCCTGGGCCTGGGGACCAGCTACCGGATGTGCCCTCTTCCTCAGATTCTCTTGCGCACGCGCAAGTGGGCGAGGACGAGGAAACAGTTATTACAACTGCGAACTTTATTTGTCTTTGCAGTTCGCAAGGGTCGCTAATGTCAAGGTAGGAATCTGGGCAACACATGTTACTCTTGACCTTGGTCGGATCTCCGCCGGCGTTTACACTGTAGTGCAGCACAGTGGCCTTGAATGGAGAACCGAAAGTAAGCGTTTATCAGTGAATAATGATGTCGTCAAATGGGGTGGGCCGATCCCAATGTGAGATCATCATGTCCCACTCGCGTTAGTGTTGACAGAGCTTGCAGACCGTCTATGCATCCTTCGAACTCCAGCCCATGTTGGGTAATGGAGAGCAGCTACGAATGTTGACAACTATTGTAGAAGAACTATTGAACCGTAATGCAAAAAAAGACCTTCGTGAGTGAGATGGAGCGTCGTATACAGATCTGTTCGCTCATATCATTACAGCATTTACCTTCCTAGATGACGGCGACGTTGTATCCCCGTGTTCGTCCCTCTCAGTTACTGTCAGACAGCAGAAGCACGAGAGCGGAGATTCATCACCGTCGAGGTTCCTTGACCGTCATTGCGTAAGTGGGGTGATCCATATCAACAGCATCCTCGCTAATTAATGTATGTTGACAGTCAACCACAGAATCCCTTGTCCAGGTCCAGCTAGAGGATGCGACAGACCAAGGCCACAACGCTTTCTCGTGCTACCGAAGGCACGAGGGAAGACAGGATCTCGAACGTTCGATTGAACAGTTTGAGCGCGCGCTTAATATTTGCCCGTTAGACCATCCTTGTCGTGCGGCTGCCCAGGCAAACATGGCGATGGCGAAATTCGTCCACTGTTGGGTTGGCGACACTGATTGTTCCCTCGACGACCCCCCTTACCTTGTATCGCAATGCACTTTCTACTCGTCCTGTCGGTCACCTTGATCGACCTTCTACGTTGATACACCTGGCTATAGTACATTCCGCGCGATTCGAAAAGCGACGGGATGTAGCTGACGCAGCATAGGCTGAGGTATTGTTGCATGAGGCGATGGACCTCAGCCCTGCAGACAGTCTTGAAAAGCGAGCTGCGGTTTCCGTGCTCCGGCTGTACACACGGCGTAAAGCGACTCCTGTTCGTGCAGAGGGCCTGTCATCCGCGGAACAGGATTTTGCTTCAGACTTAGCAGGCGAAGATTCGTGGAGTTCGGGTGTCCAGTTGCTGCGCCGCTTCGAACGGTCCGGCGATTTAGACGACCTCCAACAGGCAATCTCAGTTTTAGAGGCATCCGTCAGGTCCACCACTTTCGTCAAGGGTCACCGGCAACTTACAGGGCTAGTGAATCTCGGTGTGGCGTTATCATACCGATTTCACCGTGTCGGGGAGCAGGGTGACCTCGAGCAAGCGATTTCGAGCTTCCGAGATGCTATTGACCTCACCCCTGATGGCCATACCGACAAACCAAGTTGTCTGAACAATCTCGCTACGTCCCTTAGAGCTCGTTTCATACGTCACGACGACCTGAGTGACCTCGAGGAAGCGATTTCGAGGTAGAGGGACGCTGTTGATCTCACCCCCGATGATCACCCGACAAACCTGCCCGTTTGGGCAACCTCGGCAACTCGTTCTTCAGACGTTTCGAGCGCCTTGGGGAGTTGAGTGACCTCGAGGAAGCAATTTCGATGCAAGGGGATGCCGTTGGTCTCACCCCTGATGGTCATCCCGACAAACCTGGCTGTCTGAACAACCTCGGCAACTCATTTCTCACTCGTTTCGAGTACCTCGGGGAGTCGAGCGACCTCGAGGAGGCGATGTCGAGGTTCAAGGGTGCTATTGATCTTACCCCTGACGGCCACCCAGACAAATGCGGCCTACTGAACAACCTTGGAAACATCTTCCTCACTCGTTTTGAGTGTGGTGGGGAGCCGAATGACCTCGAGGAAGCGGTTGCGAAGTACAGCGCCACTGTTGATCTTACCCCTGATGGCCACCCGGATAAACCTGGACATCTGAAGAACTTGGGCAACGTCTTCAGAACTCGTTTTGAGCACATTGGGGAGCTGAGTGACCTTAAGCAAGCAATTGCGAGGCACGAGGACACTGTTGACCTCACCCCTGACGGACACCCCTACAAACCTGGTTATCTGAACAGCCTGGGTACGTCCTTGAGAACCCGTTTCGAGCACCTCGGGGAGTCAAGTGACCTCGAGCAAGCGGTTTTGAGGTATGGGAATGCTGTTGACCTCACCCCTGACGGTCACCCTAGCAAACCTTGCTATCTGAACAACCTCGGCACGTCCTTCAGAACCCGTTTCCAGCACCTCGGCGAGCTGAAAGACCTCAAAGAAGCGATTTTGAGGCATAGGGATGCTGTTGACCTCGTCCCTGACGGTCATCCCGACAAACCTCGCTATCTGAACAACTTCGGCAACTCCCTCTGCGCTTGTTTTCAGCATTTGGGGGAGTTGGGTAACCTTGAGGAAGCGATTGCGAGGCACAGCGATGCTGTTGGCCTCACCCCTGATGGACATCCCGACAAACCCCGCTATCTGAGCAACTTCGGCACCTCCCTCCTCACTCATTTCGGGCAGCTCGGGGAGTCGCGTAACCTCGAGCAAGCGATTTCGATGCACCGGAGCGCTGTCGATCTCTCCCCTGATGGTCACCCCAGCAAACCTGACTATCTGAGCGACCTTGGCACCTCCCTCGCTCGTTTCGAGCACCTCGGGACGTTGGGTGACCTCGAGGAAGCAAGTTCGAGGTACAGGAGCGCTGTTGACCTCACCCCAGATGGTCGTCCCGGCAAGCCCGGCCGACTGAACAACCTCGGCAACACCTTCATAGCTCGTTTCGAGCGTTTCGGGGAGCTGAGCGATCTCGCGCAAGCGGTGTCGGGGTACCGCGATGCTGTTGACCTCACCCCTGACGGTCACCCTGACAACCCCCCCCGTTTGGACAACCTCGGAAACTCCCTCCTCATTCGTTTCGAGTGCCTGGGGAGGTCAAGTGACCTCGAACAAGCGATTTCGAAGCACCGTGATGCTGTTGACCTTACTCCTGATGGTCATCCCGACAAACCTTGCCAACTGAGCAACCTCGGTAATTCTTTCTTGAGGCGTTTCGAGCGCCTCGGGGAGCTTAGTGACCTTGAACAAGCAATTTTGAGTATAGGAATGCTGTTGACCTCACCCCCGAAGGCCACTCCGACAAACCCCGCCATCCGAACAACCTCGGCCAGTCCTTCGTCACTCGTTTCGAGCGCTTGGGGGAGCTGAGTGACCTCGAGCGAGCAATTTCGAGGCACGAGAATGCTGTCAATCTCACCCCATCTGATGGTCACTCTGGCAAACCTGGCTATCTGAGCAACCTCGGCAACTCCTTCCTCATTCGTTTCGGCTGCCTCGCGGAGCTAAGTGACCTCGAGAACGCGATGTCGAGGCACTGCAACGCTGTCGACCTCACCCCTGATGGTCACCCGGACAAACCTGGCTATCTAAACAACCTCGGCAACTCCTTCCTCACGCGTTTCGAACACCTGGGACAGTCGAGTGATGTCGAGCAAGCAATTTTGAGATACAGGGAAGCTATTGACCTCACCCCTGATGATCACTTCGCCAAACCTTTCTGTTTGAACAACCTCGGCCGCTCCTTCCTGTCTCGTTTTCAGCGTCTCGGGGAGCTGAGTGACCTCGAGCAAGCAATTTCGAGGAACAGGGACGCTGTTGACCTCATTCCTGCTGCACACCCTGACAAACCTCTCTATTTGAGCTGCCTCGGTGATGCTCTTGGTGCCCGTTTCAAGCACCTTGGGGAGGTGAATGACATCGAGCACGCGATTTCGCTGTACTCGCAGGCTGCTCGTGCCTCGACCGGTCCTACTACCACTCGGTTTCGTGCATCCCAGAAATGGATTTCGTGTGCTCGTGCTTCAGGACATTACTCCCTCCTTCATGCATGTTCTGTTGCCATTGGTCTCCTTCCTCAACTCGCGTGGATAGGTCTTCCTCTTCCGCACCGTTACCGCGAACTCAGGCGGGGTGCCGATGTAGTGCGGGAGGCAGCAGCAGCAGCTCTGGACTCTGGACTCCCAAAAACTGCTGTGGAGTGGCTCGAGCAAGGACGCTCGATCGTTTGGGGCGAACTGTTTCAGCTTCGCAGCTCCTACGATGAGTTGTCGGCTGTCCACCCAGATCACGCCATCAGACTTCGGCGACTGTCAGCTGCATTAGAGAATGCTAGCACCACTCACGAAAGAACCTTGTCCTCACTACCGCCACCGACTCAAAGTGCGGAGCATCGTGCGACCGTTTCCTTGGAACGAGAAGCTGACAGACACCGTACACAAAGAGTTCTCTCAGCTCCGTGCTTCAGCACACTCCGGACCGGTAGTCATACTCAACGCTGCAAAGAGCCGCTGTGATGCGTTGATAATTCTCGCCAACGTGGATGACGTAATTCATGTCCTGCTCCCCACTTTCACCCTTCGGCGATCCGAGGGTCTGCAGAGCGCATTGAAGATTGTGCTTGGCCACGGACGTGCTATGCCATGTCAGGACAGGGAGGGCGGACGTGACCGACGGAGGAGTGTCAACTGGGAGTCTCTCTTATCCGTCTTGTGGAACGGCGCCGTCAAACCGGTTCTGCATGCCCTGAATTTCTCGGTTCGTGGTATCCTGCCGCTCGTATCCATAGCCAATTCGTTCACCTGTGTCTCTGAACAGACTCCTGGAGACCTATCGCGCATTTTTTGGTGTCCTACTGGCCCTTTCGCGTTTCTTCCTATCCACGCAGCTGGCCTTTATGGTCCCCGGTCCCCGGGACCTGGGCACAAAGTATTTGATTTCGTCGTCTCCTCATACGTCCCAACTCAGCATTTTCGTATCGTCACCCAATGTAGTCCGCAACTCTCCAGCAGCAGAAACCAACCTCGTGGAGTCGTCTGTCGGGACGGTTGAGGAAGTACTTGCCCTGATGAAGGAATCGGACTGGGTTCATTTTGCATGCCACGGAATCCAAGATGCTGCAAACCCGACCGACAGTGGACTCTGTCTCGCCGATCAGCGCCGCTTGAAACTAATGGACACTGTCGCGTTGTCACGTCCCCATGGTGGACTTGCGTTTCTCTCTGCATGTCAGACGGCGATGGGTGACGAAGATCTCTCCGACGAGGCCATCCATATCGCTGCAGGAATGTTGTTTGCGGGTGTGGTTGGTACGATGTGGTCGATCAGTGATAGGCTTGCACCGCGTGCGGCCAAGGACGTATACGAGCAGCTGTTTCGGAACGACACCGCGCCGGATTATCGAGAGGCTGCACGAGCGTTACACGACGCTGTTGGACGTCTTCGAGATAACTGCGCGTCGTTCGACGAGTGGCTCCCGTTCATCCATGTAGGTCTTTGAATGTTCTGGGTGTGGTGCAAGCACCGTATGATGATCCATATGTCAGTATGTATGTCTTTTACCATGTTGTATGTCTTATCATTTCCAAAGAGCCATTACTGTAACTTGCTTGATCTCGTCTTCGCCTCAGCTCGACATCTTGTTGTTTTCCATAGATCGTTCCGGCGAGCGCTCTACTGTTCCCTGCGTCAATTTGGTCACCCCATGACTTGTACCGCTCACTACGCCTCCCGGTATTATCACGAGCAACTAAAGCAAGTGACCACCAGCCTCGTGCCCGCAGAGTCACATGTCCTTGATTTCCATCATGCACATGCTGCCTAGGGGCACTGCCCCTTTCCCAGTGCCCATCTGTGATGATGACAATGTTGTCGAACGAGAAAAAAATCGAACACAATGGCACCCATCTTCCTCGAGGATATCAAATGATTGATTGTTCTCTCTGCGCTCAGAAGTGTAAAGTGGTACCTCCGCGCAGTTCTGGTCCAGTACAAGCATCGATGCCGTAGTGAAATGAATAGTAAAAGTATTCATGTTACCTCCCGCGACGTTGTCGGCATATGACATATCGAACCATCACCACTGTACGCATCTTTTCATTCTCCGTTTCAACAAGCACTACTTATAGCACCCATGTTCTCCCATGTTCGCTTCAGTCGTTCTTCCCCTGACCGAGGTGAGATCGAATTCCGGCTGAGTACGCGATATATACTGACTTTAGGTTAGTCTCTGCTCTCGATTATCACTCTAGGTAGGATCAAATCTTTTCTCGACTGAGTCGCCCAGGATCTTGATCACGCTACTTCAACTCTGTCTCGTCTCTTGGATCAATCTCCGTGATTTCAAAGTTTGCATTTGATCTGGCGAGCGACTACCAATAGCCGTACCACACTGGTTCCAAAGCACACACGTCCCAACTCTGAAACTGACAATCGCCATTTCAAAGCGAATTCGTTGATACCAAGATGCCGGACGCCGCCGAACCGACTTTCACCGCACTCCAGACGCTCCCCACCGTCCAGCGCGCCGCCCAGATGCATACCTTTGGCGAACCCATGTCCATCCTCTCTGCACATCCCGTTCCAGATCCCACTCAGCTCCGACCCAACGAATGTCTCGTCAAGATCGAATATGCGGGTGTCTGTCACAGTGATCTGCACGCCCGTAATGGTGACTGGGGTGGCAAGCCCATTTTGCCGCGCATAGGAGGCCACGAGGGTGTGGGCACGGTTGTGGCCATCGGCCCTGTAACTGCAGAGAATCTGGTCAGTTTGGGAGATAGAGTCGGGCTCAAGTGGGTCGCACGAGCATGCTTGCATTGTCACAATTGTCGCACAGGGAATGAGGCGAGTGAGTATGAGTGCTTAGAATCATCAGAGAAGCCCCTGCACACCATGCACCATGATGCTTGACGCGTGACGATCGCTTACCATACGTATCGCTGTCACTAGTTTGCGCCGCCCGACTCGTCAACGGCTTTACCGTGGACGGTACCTTCGCTGAGTATGCGGTGAGTCGATCATCATCTGCAGTGTCTTGTCTGATTGTGTTGGCTCTTCAAGGTTGCGTGGACATCCTACGTCACTCCTATCCCCAAATCGCTGGATAGTGCAGTCGCGACGTCTATTCTCTGTGCTGTGAGCACTTATACTCTTCCAGCGTCCCACCCGCCTGACGAATAAACGGTGCGCGTTATAGGGTCTGACGGCCTACAAGGGCCTGAAATGCATCAGTGTCCCTGTCGGCAGTTGGATCGCGATTTCCGGCGCTGGTGGTGGTCTCGGCCACTTCGGTGAATGAACTGTCATTTCCATCTCTTACCCTCTTTCTCACGTCAAATGCCATCCAGCGGTACAATATGCTGTTGCGATGGGTCTCCGCGTTATCGCCATAGGCATGTCCCCTTCTCCCATTACATACTTCTTGATCTCTGCCTGACCGCTGTACACACCCACACGTCCACAGATAGTGGCGAGGAGAAGCGTAAGTTGTGTCTCGCGCTCGGTGCCGAGAAATGGATCGACTTCAAGGAGAGCGGAGACGCCCTTGTGAAGGACGTTGTCGCAGCGGCTGATGGGCTTGGACCCCAGGCAGCACTCATGACAGCCGGGATGGTCAGTTCCTTTTTCCCATGTTGTTCATATCTATGATTGCACGCACTCACTGAGGATTGGGCTATGGCTTGTCGCGGTCGCGGGTTCACCGCTGCTGTCCATACTATGCTCTCTATCTTGTTACCCAGGCTGCGCCGTGCATCCAGGCATGTTACTACGTCCGATCAACAGGGACGATCGTTCTTGTGGGAGTACCGGTGACCTCCACACCGTTCCAAATTCCCTTTGAAGTTTTGATTGGAAAGGTATACAGTACCTCTTTCCTGGGCGTGCAAGCACAGCTGAAGTTGATGTTGGACAACAACAGGAACTCAAGTTGATCGGATCCTTGGTCGGGCAAGTACCGTATTCTGAATTACCCACCCATGGATTTGGGTCACTGACATCTGCTTTGCTTTATGTGCAGTTCCCGTCAAGATGTGATCGAGGCACTGGACCTTGCTGCAAGGGGAAAGGTGACGTGTCAGTACACTATCCGACGCCTGGAGGAACTCGAGACGTACGTGTGGATGCATCCTTTGATTCCAGAATTCCGTGTGTACTCAACAGACGTGTGATTTCTCAGCGTGTTTGATGAGATGAAGAGGGGTGAGATTGCGGGCCGGGTGGTTCTGAAGCTCTGACCTATAGTCTTTCGAGGGCTATCGAAGCTCTCGGCGTGGGGGTCTGACCACTCCGGGCTCTGGTGCTAGACACGGTGTGCGCCTCGCAAGATAACAAGAGTGAATCGAATTGTATAGTCATGTAAAGTTATGTTGATAGTAGCCAGCGTGATTGCTTTGTTGTATTCTCTGCCACCACCCATCTCAGCTACTGTCCGTGCGATTTCCCACAGAACGAGGTCCAATCACTCCATTGACACCGCAGTGTGTCTGGGCGACATCTCTAGAAACCTGGCAGGCACAGCGCAGTAATCAAAGTAAGTTCAGCCAAACATGTATTCGAACAAGCTCTGAAGACCCCAGAGTCCAATGGATCTGCGCTGCGAAGCCCGAATACGCGATACCCTGCCAAGTACAGAGCGACTCGCAAGAGATACGGACGCTCCCATCGTGCGCAGCACTGTATGCGCCGGGGAAACGATGAATGGGAGACGAGGAGATTGATATCGAGCCCTTTGATGCATGATGGTCGTATTGAGGTGGTATGACCTCCGAGTCAGTGCCATGGATCGTAACAAGACGGTTCTATCCGACCAACGATATGGAACTTGAGCGCACATTATCTCCACGCTTTGTTTCATTCTCCGTCTCAACTCGTTTCCTTTCTTAAGATATTGCCCTCAGTCCGAGTCAGTCATTGTTCTCTCGACCAAGGTGAGATTGAGTACTCGATATATACTGACTTCAGGTTCGTCTCTGCTCTCGACCACTCTAGGTAGGATCAATCATATACTTGTTCTTCTCTCGACTAAGCTATAAGTCCCTCGTGATCATTCTAGTCCAATTTGTCTCGTCCCTTCAGAGGTTCTCCTGGGTCAGTCAGTGGCACCATAATGCTGGACGCCGTCGCACCGACTTTCACCCCACTCCAAACACTCCCCACCGTCGCACATAACCCCGCCTCGGATCCCGCCCAGCTCCAATCCACCGAATGTCTCGTCAAGATCGAATATGCAGGCATTTGCCACAGTGATCTGCACGCCCGTAATAGTGACTGGGGGCGCAGGCCCACGTTGCCGCGGATAGGCGGCCCGTACGATGGCGTGGGCACCGTCGTGGCTATCGGTCCTATAACCGGAGAGAATGTAGTCAGTGTAGGAGACAGGGTTGGGCTCAAGATCTCGCGGGCGTGCTTGAATTGTTACCATTGTCGCGCGGGGAATGAGGCGAGTGAGTATGAGTGCTTGAAGCTATTGGAGAAGCGCCTGCACACCATGCATCATGATACTTCCTTGACGATCGCTTACCATACGTATCGCATTTCACGCTGTTATTAGGTTGTTCTCCCCGACTCATCCGCGGTTCTACTGTGGATCGCACCTTTGCTAAATACGCGGTGAGTCGCTAACACGCTCACATGTGGAGTCGTCCATGTTTCGAGTGATTGTTTTGGCTCTTCAAGGTTGCGTGGACCTCCTTTGTTACTCCTATCCCCAAGTCGCTGGATGGTGCAACCGCGACGTCCATTCTCTGTGCTGTGAGCACTTATACTCTTCCAGTGTTCCATTCGTCTGACGAACAAACGGTGCACGTTATAGGGCCTGACAGTCTACAAGGGCCTGAAATGCATCAATGTCCCTGTCGGCAGTTGGATCGCGATTTCTGGCGCCGGTGGGGGTCTTGGCCATCTCGGTGAATAAACTATCATTTCCATCTCTTGCCCTCTTGCTCACGTCAAACCCCGTCCTGCACTCGTTCATCCAGCGATACAATATGCTGTTGCGATGGGTCTCCGTGTCATCGCCATAGGCATGTCTCCTTTCCACGCTACATACCTCATGATCTCCGCCTGACGGCTGTCCACGCTTACGCCCGTCCATAGATAGTGGCGAGGAGAAGCGTAAGCTGTGTCTCGCGCTCGGTGCCGAGAGATGGATCGACTTCAAGGAGAGCGGGGACGCCCTCGTGAAGGACGTTGTCGCAGCGGCTGATGGGCTTGGACCCCAGGCAGCACTGATAACGGCCGGCATTGTCAGTTTTTTTTTTTTTTCGATGCCGTTCATATCCATGGTTGCATGCACTCACTGAGGATTGGGCTATGGCTCGTCGCGGGTTCACCGCTTGTGTCCATACTGTGCCACCTGCTCTGCTACCCAGGCTGCGCCGTGTGTTCAGGCATGTTTCTACGTCCGGCCAACCGGGACGGTCGTTATTGTGGGGATGCCGGTGGCGTGGACACCGACGTTCCAGGTCCCCTTTGAAGTTTTGGTTGGCAAGGTATACAGTATCTCTTTCCTTGGCATGCCAGTACAACTGAAGGTGATGATGGACGGCAACAGGAACTCAAGCTGATCGGATCCGCGACCGGGCAAGTACCGCGTTGCGAATTACATACCCCAGGGGCACTGACACCTACTTTGCTCTATGTATAGTTCCCGTCAAGATGCGATCGAGGCGCTGGACCTTGCTGCAAGGGGGAAAGTGAGGTGTCGGTACACCATCCGGCGTCTGGAGGAACTCAAAACGTATGTGTGGATTCGTCCCTTGATTCCAGGATTCCGCGTGTCCTCACAAAACGTGATTTCTCAGCGTGCTTGATGAGATGAGGAGGGGTGAGATTACGGGCCGGGTGGTTCTGGAGATCTGATATATGGCCTTTCAAGGGTCATCGAGGTTCTCGGCTTGGCCCATGGCTCAACCTCCCCGGACTCTCACGGCAGTGTACTCCTCACACGACATACACGTGCGATGGAGAACAAGAGCAAATCGAATTGTACAGTCATGTAATAGTAATGTTGGTAGCCAGCGCGTCTGCCTTGTTGCAACTTGTATTCTCTCCCACGTACAATTTTCCCGCAGAACATCAAAACAATGAAATCCAATCACTCGGTCGACCTCGTGTATCTGGCCAACTATCCTCAGAAACTTGAGCAAAATGTCGCGGGCGCACCAAGCATAGCCCAGCGAAGGGACGTTCACGCTCGTCTTGCTTTGGTATAATCATCCAGCGCATTACATACGCGTGGAAGATGCCTCCGCAAACGACGGATCTCGGATTTATACCCCTGTATATGCATACACCCGCATCGCCCCCAAAGCAAACATGGCGGTGTGTCGGGAGCCTTGTCAACGCGATGGATCTACGGAGAAAAGACCCACCTGGTTGGCAGCAGATTGCCCGTCTTTCAAATACACGACGAGAATGTCTTGCTCTCTCGCCAGCTGTATCAGACGGTGACCACATGTGTTAGTACGATCGAAGGGTCCCCAAAGGGAGATAGGGACTAGATCGAACCTCTGTAAAGATGGTGTTGAAAACATCGACGCGACTTGCAAACGCGCCAAGATCGCCCACGAGCGTGCCCACGATGCCGGGGAGGGCTGGCAACTCGGTGTGTTCGATGAGCGGGCAGAGACGCTTGCGATTTGACGCCACCGAGCTCGTTTCCTGCGGTTCGGGTGGGGAACTGACAAGCGAGGGAAATAGCGCCTTTTCTGCAATCTGCTCGAACTGCAAGGCATAATCCCTTGATACGGCGACCGAGGCACGTCAGGTAAGCAAGAGACTAGGTCTCAAATTCGCTTACATGCAAGTCCGGGAAATCACACCCATGGATGCGGTGACGGTCGAGAGACGGCTCAGGGGTTCAGAACGTGGCACGACAAAGGGCTGAAGATTGATTGATTTGGTTCTCGGAATCGCTCTACGGGATTGATCGTGACTCACAGGTCTCGATTTACTGCAACGATCATCTCATCCGGTGCTGCTTATCGAGAAAGAGCGGAATCGTGTCGTACCGTAACAGCCGCGTACCTCTGTTTCCGCTGTCCCCTGAGTGACTCTGTCTCCGTCTTTTTGGGGTTTGAGCACCCGGTTCTGAGCGGATCATCCGATGAAAATCTTCTAGTTCTTTGATGAGGGCATCGAAGGAATACTTTTGATGTTTCGCCGAGTCCCTTTCTCGTTGCAGCAACTTGAACAGGAAGAAGTATCAGGACACCACGTCGTATCCGCTCGGTGGAGACTCATGGATGACCAACGTACTTTAGATGCATTGGCCAGTTCCTTGAGCCTATCTTGTATCGCCACACCCTGCTCGGACAGGAAATCGAGCACGATTTCGTTGAAATCTACATTCCAGGGTCTCGGGCATCGGTCCTTTCGTCAAACCGTGCGCTCAAGGAACAGGAGATCACCTTTTATGGCCACGAGCGCAACACCTGCGATGTTCCTCGACTCCCACACCAATGTTTCGAACCTCTGTAAATGGCGTCTCTTTCGGAACGGCGATGTACAGTCGAGTGCTCAAAGGGACGAACTTGGCATAAGATGAGCGCAGTTTCTTGGTATTCGAACTCGACACCCGCGGATACGAGGTCGCGAATGTCTTTGAAACGCGCATCGAGCGTTTGCCCCTCAGAGACGAGCCCCAGGATGTCGACGGCGAGGCGATCGGAATGACCGAAAGGTAATGTTGTGTCGGGAGGGTCAGGTGATCTGCTTGTACTGAGTGATGTCAATCATGTAAGGTTCGGAAGCGAGAACGTACTCCACTAACGGGGTCGCTACAACAGCAGAGTACGGAGGAGGGCTCTCACCAGACATGGAGACGAGGTCGAGGGTTGTTGGACGAGGTCGATTTATGTCACTGAAGAGGAAACCGCACAGGAAGTCCAGAAGTCGCCTTGCAACCACCTGGATCCAGCGTGTTCGGGGATACGTACATTCGGGCGGAATGCGTTTGGAAATGCTGGCGTATCTGTATAGTGTGATCTTTGTCATGGTTGACGCATGCCTTCATCATGCAACTCTTCTATGTGGTTAGACGCCATGAAATGGAAGCTAGAGTGATCTTGTTGATGCCTTGAGGTTTCCAGGAGACTGCACTGTGATTCGAAAGAACATTTATTGATGGCCGCGATAAGGCGCGTCTATGTACTAATGCCCGCGCTGCATGTTCCTAAGACGAGAGGGTTGGACTTGAACGCCTACAAAGCAAAAAAAAAAAAGTGACTGAAACGAGAGGAATAAGTCGATACCCCGTACCTATGAGGTTGAAGAAAAATGATGGACGACGAACCTACAGCAAGTTTGCACTTTATCGAGTATATTCGCTCACAGCCGAGGTTCGATTCGGACCTACCTGGACCGCTTCAATACCGCGGCTCACCCTCTTCTGCGCTATAGCTGTCCGTAACCGCCCATCCTCCGAATATGGTTTAATGGGTACAACACAAATCCCTCATGGACTTGGCTGTTGAACGTGAACGTTGACCGTTTGGACGCCCTACGGTGATGTTATCGTGGTGGTGATTGATGTAATTGCTGAAATCGAGTTTCTTGGTCACGGCACCTCCCAGATATGTCACAAGCCTCGAAGTCTTCTGTAGGTTCGCCACCTAGCCTCGTTGCACTATACTCGAACATGCGCCGAAGTCGAAGGATATAATACCCACCGCCAGGAAAGCCCATGGAGCGAACCACCCAATATTCAGACCTCTTGCAGCGCACCTCATTGACTCCATGGCTACCTTATCCATCCTGCACCGACCAGAGAGGACAAACCACCTGTTCACTCCGGCTGAACCTTGGCAAAACACCAGGCAGACCGCAGCCCAGACGACTTTCGCACCGACCACCAATCTCCGAGCAACTCTTCAGGACCTGACCGGTGTTGCTCGTGACCTTCCAACGGAACAGGCACTTTGTCTAGAGATCGAGAGGCTGTGTACGGCAACTCTCGCTATAGACAGAGCATTCTACGACATCGGAAGAAGATTATCCGATGTATCGAAGGAGCAGAACAAGCGCGCCGAACTTTATGACACTTGTTATACCTTGGAAACTCAATGGAATGAACATCATCTGGTAGGCTGCTCTTCTTACAAGTAGCGAGGGGGAACCTACCGGAAATGCAGAAGTATAAACGACTCCTCTGGCGTTCAAGGGAGTTTGCTGGGGAAGCGCAAGGCGTCGTCGACGGTAAGACTTACAGTTCGTGATACGCAATTGCCTGGTTTACCCGAGCGTCCCTAGACTTTCGCGAACTAGTCTTGCCCTCGCTGAGGGATCGGGAGAGGACCCGGTCAGAAAAAGAAGCAATCATTCGAGAACAAATAGAGGTAGATTCGGATGTCAGATCATCTTCCCGTCTTTACCTTAGTCCAGGTACTCCAAGACACATCCCAACCATCGCAAGACCTGTGCCAAGAATGTAGGATGTCTCCATCTCGTCGAGTTCTTTCTCGCTCAGCGGTCCGTTCGCAGTTCTTGAATTCGGTAGAGCCCTGGATACGTACATCACGGAGTTCTCTCGAGTCGTTGAAGGTCTCGGGATCGGCGAACAAACTATGAAGGTGGACGGACTGAAAGATAGATTGCGCAATGCGAAAGACGCCATGGATGTGTAAGTCGTGCGCTTCGCGACCTTCGAAAGTCTTATATCCTTGTTTTATCAGCGTCAGCCGAGAAGTGTGGCCTACTTCTAATGTGCTTGCCAATGTGTCCTGACGTAATGGACAGGTGAAGGAATTGGGATGGAAATTTGCGATAGACCTCGCTGTCACTGGTATCGCGCTTTTACTTGCGTTCGTGTTCCCTGCAGTGTGGGCAGGGCTCGCCGAGGCCGCGGTGAGTGAGTCGATACACACACGGAATAGTAGCCAACGCATCTCCCTCAGGTCATCGGTATCGATTTCATGAATGTCCGGCAATCTGGACTCAAGTACCTCGAAGCACACAGGCAGTGGAATCGTTAGTTCTCTCGATTGTATGCGCCATAAAACCACTCACCTAGGCTGGTCGATCAAGTGGCGGTCGCAGAATACGAAGTAATCAAGGCCGAGCATGACCTGGAAAGCGCTTGTCTCAGTCAAATGGTGAACCTAGAAACGACGCTTCACGACGCGAGACCACTCGTCCAAGAAGTGACCGCGAAGCTGGGGCTCTTTTCGAGCGTATGGGCTGCGGTGCGTCCTCTGGACTCTTGCTTTGGGAAATCGGGTAGCATATATACCTGCAATCCATGTTTTAGATCACGGCAGACATACGAAAACTGAAGCACTCTCTTCACCATGCGGAAGATCCCACATCCCTGGTGAGAGATATTAGATTCCTGAGCGCAGTGGATGTCCGCTGATGCTGGTTCTTCTGTTTTTGATCCAGTTGTTCACCCTACGTGTTCAAAGGCTGGAAAGAATGTACGGATACCTCAGTCAAGCACTTCGTCACTACCAAGTCAACGTTCGGCTTCCTCAGTAAAGAACACACACGGTGGAGAGAGAAGACTGGCACTGAGCCTTTTGCCTTGTCTCAGCCTGCCACTTCTGGCCACTGCATGATAGTCCTTGGTTTCGATTCGTAAGTAGTGTTTGAGAGTGTGAGTTTATTCCTCGGTCGCGAGTGTCGGCCTAGGTCTTTTAGATAGCAGTCGTGTCCTTGGCGCAAATGCCCGGTGCAATGCAAAATAGCGCAATGATGGTTACACCGACACATTGCCAACTTGGAGATAGTCGGATTCGAGTGAAGCTTAGAGCTACCGTCGGACTCCGTGACAAAATTCAATCTCCTCTCCATGGAACCACCGTTAGCCAAGTAAAATTCATTGATCCATTCATTCATCTAACCAACCAGACGTTTCATTTTCCCACCTTGTCTTCCCCTTCATATGTAGTGCGGGCCCGACCTCGCCCTGCACACATCAATAATCCCAAGGGGGATGAAATCCCCTCGCCAAGCTCTTATAGGAGAATGTGATTTACTGATTGTTCTACTATTTACAGTATAGTCCGACAAACTATGTCACGGCATGTAATGTATCAGAAACCTAGCAAAACGACCGAGTCCAACAACGACCACCTCCTTGCCTGGCCCTACAACGGTGCCATCCACGACGAAAACATGAACGAAAACGAAGTGTACTCCCATGAAGGAGACAAAGGAAAATCGTATCGCGAAGGGCACTTGAGATCGAACAACGGACTGCTTGGCGGGCAGTACATTTCCGATCCGTTCTCGATCTTCACCTCTTCGACTTTACGACCTACACCGCTGTCGCTGATGACGACGATTTGGTATCCGGCATTGTCATCGTCGTCATCTGGGGCCCCAAGTGAGGCGTCATCGTCTGAGACTTGAACGTAGAGTCCGGGAACGGCAGCGTCCACAGAAGTGGCATCCTCGGTCATGAAGTCCGGAACTTTCTGGAGGACATGCACCTCGGAAGCACCATCCTCGACGACAGTATCTGGGCTGGAGCCTGTACTGCCCTCCTCCACCTGCTTGTCGTGGCCCAGAATCTCCATGGCAAGGACCTGGGCTGTAACTTCTTCTTCGAACAGATGCGTCATCTCCTCCTCGTACGCGTGCTCGGACTGTAACCACGTATAAAGGCGGACTAAAGTAATCGAGTTCAGCCCTGAATAGAGGAGAGAGAGGTCCTTCGGGACGGCCTCGGGTGACTTGGATAAGGTCGTGATCTCGGCTGCAATTTCTTCGGCAAGGATATCAACGTCCGACTCGTCGATCTCTTCCATTAAGATCTCGGTAGCGAGGACTTGAGCCGTGACTTCCTCCTCGAACAAATGCGTCATCTCCTCCGCGTACTCGTACTCGGACTGCAACCACATGTAGAGGCGAACTGCGGTGATGGAGTTGAGACCCGTGTAAAGGAGTGGCATGTCCGTTGGAACAGTCTCCGAAGACTTGGACAACTTGGCAATCTCGGCTGCAATCTCCTCAGCGATGGCATCAACCTTGGAGGCGGGAGAAATGACCGCGGGAAGCTCAGCGGATTGGCCAGACGAAAGAGACACCGTAGAATCAGCCATTTTCTGAAGCGTGGCAAGGTCGATTTTGTATGATGCATTGAACGGCATCTCAGTAATGCAGCGCACGGAACTGATGACCATCCCAAGATCGTCGCTGTGGGAAACACGCAAGCAGTCACGAGCATGCTTGAGGATGATCAAGGCGTTGGTCGTCTCAGTGTTGGCAAAGAGGACGATCTTCTCGGTCGTGCATGACTTCACGAGCTTGAAACTGGTGACATTGAGCGACTTGTCAGCAAAGGCAGGAGCCAGTGCGCGTTCGACGTAATCCAGATCGATGAACAAGCCATTGATCTTGACGTTGCGCGAACTACGACCGCGGATAGCGATGGTGCCGTCGGCCTGCATACAACCGATGTCGTCCGTATAGAGAAGCATATCGTCTCCATTCCATGGGCGGAACATATGGCGAGATGCTTCTTCGTTGGCCAAGTAATGGGTTGCGCTCTGGCGCGTAACGAATGCGACGATACCGGTAGCGCCATCGTTTGTCTTGGGGATGACAGAAAGTGACTCGTCAAGGAGGACGAGGTCTGTACATCCTTGGGTAGCCCTAAAGGAAATTACAGATGGCATAGGATCGGTTGGACGAATGAACATCTGCGAGATTCCCGCGAAACCGACCTCGGAGCACTAGATGAATCATGAGAAAATGTTGGGAATCGACCTCACGGAAGAACTCACAGCGTAGTTGCACGCAATTGTCGCACAAGGAAAAGTGATACGCGCCAACTCGAGATCACGAATGCTGAGAGATTCACCACCGATAACCATCCAGTAGACACGCTTGAAACCGCTTGGCAGGTGAGATCCACCAGATCGCATTTGAGCAAAGTCGGCGAAAGCACGGAAGACACTTGGTGTAAAGTGAACTCGAAGCAACTGAGAGTTGCATATCGATTCAAGCTCCTTGTACAGAGCAATGCATTGATCTGCCACGGAATTCGACGGATCGAGGTACAACGTTGTCTGATTGAACATGAAGCGACGAATCTCGAAAAGCGGACGCAAGAACGTCTGTTTCGGATGTTACGTCAGTAACCCAATTTAGCCGACATCGAAAAACACGGACCGTTCCACCGCGAAGCCATTGGCCGTCCATGGGCTGGAGGAGAGTAGAAGACTCTTCTGGAAGTACTTCCAAACTCCTGCGCATGGGATACACAATGCTCTTGGGCACCCCAGTGCTTCCACTAGTGGGGGTGATGGAACAAATCAAGGGAACGACTTCGACCGCTTCCGAGGGCGAGGGAGGGGCCACGTGAGGCGGGGGCTGTTGAAACTCGACGAGACTGAACGTCGAGACAACACGGACCCCCGATATAGCCGGTGGTTCTGAAGAACCAAACAGGATGAGGTGGACATTCGTGCGCTCAAGGACAACCTGGAGGACCTCAAGTGTCCACTTGGAAGAAAGAAAGACAACAGTGCGACCAGAGAGCCAGATCGCGTGAGCCGCGGCAACGTAGTCGATTTCGAGGCTGAGATAAGAATTTAATTCACCGTTCATTAAGAGCGACCATCAAACTCACCCCATGTGAAGGCCGATTGGGTTCCCGGCATCACCAAGGTCAGGAATTTTGTCAGCGATCTGCCTGATACGAGCCCAGAGGGCGGCATATGACCATTGATCCTTTCCGCTCTTGACCGCAACATTGAATGGGTGCTGCTGGGAAACTTGCAGAAGAGCCTCCGTGGGAGTGGTATGTAGACCAGACATTGTAAGTTGGATTTTGAATAAAACGAAGGTAAATGAGTGCAACGATCACGGGTACCTGCCCGGAACAAAGAGAACGAAAGACGAAAGACAAAGAGAGGTCAACCAGGAGCCTGAGGTAGACCATCTCTGGGATTACTTATATCGTAGATGCTGCGTTCCGATGTTTCCGTGTGGGGATGGTAAATGATGGTAGAGAAGGTGCTGCCTGAGTGCGATCAGCGCGCATTTTAAACTAAATATAGAGTTGTCCATCTTTGGCTTTGGTTAAAAAAAGTTAACCCTAACCATACTCTTAGGCTGACCGGCAAAGAGACTGTTCAACCTATTACTATGCTGACTCGGAGGTGCTCGATAGGTGCGATCCGTTGATCAGCGCTTCAGCCCGGTCTGAAACTTTAGTTATCGTCCATCAGGTTACAGAAGTCTCACACGGACACACAGCCGGACATAGACAACCTAGTCGGCGGTCGCCCATCTGGGGCAGTAAGGGATCATTGACAAGACACTGGTTACATCTCAGAGCACATCACTGTCCATCTCAATCACTCAGGCGTGAGTACCGATGACTGGGAGCAAACAAGGCGATGCAATCCCAAGAAAAAGCCATGTCAGGAATAACAATGTAGAGCAACGCTTTATGATAGATGCGAAACTTCAAGGCGGACGATACCACGACCGTCTCATTGTATGTACGTACACAGAGTCTGCCGTCGCGAGTATGCAACCATAGCAGAGCTCGAGGCTGTGGCGCCCGTGATTGATCGCTCCTCCAGCGAAAGGCCTAACCAGTGTACTGATGGAAATACTTCCGTGGCAAGTGCCGGGTGACAGCCGAACCTCCAATCATCCCGGGAGGCAGGGTGGAGTACAACGGCCAAGAATCAGAGCGTCTGCTAATAATATACAAGCCCATCGGATCAACGGATCAAAAAAATTTATTACTTAAATACGCTGGAGATGATACCGTCGCCCTCGAGGCAATGTCCACGTCAGAAATAGCGCGAGTTAGTCGAGCAGTCGGTCGTGGTCATCGTGGTCTGGTACAAACATTCACGACGCGGGCACTTTCGGACGTTATTCTGCTTTCATGACACTCTCGATGCGCTTCTCTTGAACTCTCCTCTTGAGATCGGACCAGATTGGTGCGCCAAAGACGAACGTTGTGAAAAGATACGCGGCCTGTTGGGACGAACGATTCACGTCAGCACGGTGAGTGAAGAACATGACTACGTCTGCTCACCGTGACGAACGTTCCCTTGACGTAGTGCCTACAAAGATACCACGTATACAGTGTTTCAAAACAATGTACGACGGCAGTGAATTGGGCAATGTGCCTCATAGATGGCTGGAAGCCAACCACGCCCAAAATTGTGTGTGCAGGCATGAACACAACATCGGTAATGTTGGCTGGTATGAACGGCAAAGAAGTTCCCTGGGGCGGCGCCAAACTGAAATACGCCGCACCAAGAATGACGTATAGTACGGACGCGACACGGGATGGCAAACGAAACGATGTTATCTTGGGGGATTGGAGCTGAAATTCGCGTGGGAGATCAAGGAAATATCTAAACGGGCGAGCTCGGAGGGTATGACATACGAACGCACCATCCCGAGCGCTTCTTGTGCGTCCGCTTTCATTGCAAGTAACCTCGGCTTGACCTCCTCATAACCAGCAAGTGGTGGGTCAAATGTGACGTGGGCAGAGCCAATACCGCCGCTCTTGAGCGAGTAGGAGAGGTTCATGCCCTGTTACACGGTGACGCGTTTATACGGATTCGATTCCGGGACTAGGGGTGTGTTGCAATTTACCTTGCAGTCGATAGACTTCATCTCAGCGGAGCTCACATTCCCAGGAACTTTACCAAAGTGCTTGACATATGCGACCAGGGTATCCGGATGGTTCGTCATGTACATGCAGAGGAAGGTGGACTTGGAAGCAACTGGATCGGACATGACACGTCTCGTGCGAAACTGTGAACAAGGACGGATGTTAGTATGTCACAATGGTCTTGCCAGTGAACTGGAATCGTTAGAATGGGGTAGAGATGTGGTGTTGCAAGAAACTTCCGTGTCGACGACAGCACAGGCGGGGATTGGATTCCCACGGACAGGTTCGGCTCCACACCAGCACAGCAAAGGTTCATACAAAAAAGTGTAGGACTCGTCCGTTCGTTCAGTAGCAACTCAAGGCCCACTATTCCAAACATCGCCCCTCAAGGAGACAGCTTTAGGCCGTCCGAGAAGGAAAGAAGGCATCGAGAAACGCAAGTCTGGTCGATGGAAAATCGCAACAGTGGGGATGTCCACCCTCTTGCATGAATTCAAGGTTGTCTTGCACCTCGGGCCTCGGCCGTGTACGCTCTGTAGCACTCATACAGCCGTATTTTCCAGAGCGAGTAGACCACGCGGCGCGAAGATGGTGGTCAAACGGCAGGGCCAGGGTCAGCACAGGCAACTTGGAACCTGAAGACTTCAAGGGATGGTATGAATTGGGCTCCGCAGCTGTGCAACGTGCTGGGTAAGAATCCGTACCTGACTTGGCATTGGATGGCAACCAAAAGACGAATACCTCACCCAATCAAGCTCCAGCTGCAGGACGACGACCTTCTGGTGACACAGCAATAAAACTTGTGTTCGAAACTGTAACATCAATGATACACACGGATAGACTGCGGACCACCAGAATCGGGGACGTGGCACGACGACTTCACTGTGACCATGACACGGCTTCACAATCAGACCGTTCGCACCTAGGACAGACTACGGACCTGCAGGGCTCTTCGCTCAGGCACTTTTTCCCAAGTGATTCGGCAATCAACGGAACTAAGTCCAATCCCCCAAACCCAAGAGTCTCTTGAGATGATCCGAGTGGTTCGCGGCTGATCCAGGCCTCGTTCGTGCTTGGAATTTTCGGAAAAACGACTCGGCACCGACCTTGGGCACCTTACAACTTCTGATTTACTCCGCAAAAATCGGACTGGTCAAAATGTGAATGTGACGACGCCACAGCCGAGCCATCGATATGTGCAAGATCAGGCTCGGCGTGAGGCAGCTACGAACACAACGGGTTTACTTGTGAGATATCGGTCGGTTGCCGGTGGGTAAGCGGTCCCTTCTGTGCACACAACTGCATTTTAACGATATGCTTGGCGCGAAAGATGGGATTGCCATGAACGTTTAGACCGTGTTGCTCGATATCACGCCGGTGGAAATAACTTTAAACTCGGAAAAGTTGCATGCCGTGGGTCCAGGCCTGGGAACCCCTATTCACCCATATTTCAAGGATAGGAACGTCAGCGAGACCTGGGGCGAATAGGCTTTCATTGCAGCATACTAAAGTATCGTCCTTGTTCAGGTTCAATTTGCGGGTGGCCTTGTTACTTGGCAAGGAGATCAGATTTGCTTGCTCAGATGGGCCAACGGACCGGTGATAGGAACGCCGTTCATATATGTCATATTCCCCCTCCCAAGAGCGGCTTGGACCTTGGCTTGGATGGTGGCAACATGATACCCTATGAGCGCTTGAGCTCCGGCCGAAATGCTTTTGGGTGACGGTGTCAGCATCCTCAGTCAAACAGCCCGAGGAAACAGTTGCTGACATGGATATGTACCTCGCACGAGCCGTTGGCGAAGATACTTGGGAGAAAGGTAAGATGATGAACGTCAACAGTCTTGGCATTGAGAAGGGAATACACACGACATCGACCCAACTGGCATCTCGCGAGCGCACTATCAGGCATTCGAGGGTTTGTTCGGGGAGTGCCCAGCGTGACGTCGTAAGCGCAACATCGACGTTCCCCTTGCTACTGATCTGGTTTCATAGGAATGATGAACTAGCTGGGCGGGGGTTGGGTTGATATGAGGCATTGACCCACGACACTTGGGTTATCGATGCAATCGTGGGATTCCAGGACCGTGGATAAGGGTCGCGGCTGATAGTGCAGGACAGGCGTGGGATTCTGACCGGAGGAATGTTCCTCACCTAGTTGAACCATGTCCACTCCATGTATACTGCACACATTTCCAGAGTACGTGCTAATAAATATGATAAGTTTTCTCTCGGACAGTATGTGCAGATGCACACAAATGTCGACTGATACTCAACCTCAACGAGACTCGTCGTGACCTCATGAACTAGTCTCACGAACATTCCCCTTGTCTTATTGTGACCCTGTGCGTCAAGGGACACGAGACACATAACCCAGAGGAAGCCGAAATAGGATGCAAGGTGCGAGAATGCTTACGGCTGCCGTCAACCTGAAGAGGGGACACCGCCGCATCGGTGCAGTAGATTGACATGAGTTCAAACGGTTGTTACCACGCCGCGCACAGCTAAAAGCGAAATGATGAATCAATCCCGGTGCGCACTTGCCCGTGGAGTGACAGCTATGTTCCAGAAATGTTAGACTCTTTCGGTCGAGTCATTCTGTGTTTCTCAGCCAGCCACCATATGTCAGAGCGCTGACGTGCGGACCCACATTCATGATTGGACTCTATGGGCGTTCACATAACCGTGATCTAGCTGTGGAGTCACTTACGAGACGGCGAGGTTCTGAGAATATTCGGTGAATTTTTGGCTCCAGCGTCCTGTGTGCAAGGGTTCGAACGTTCATACCCTGTATCGTAATGGGAAGTTGCTAGCTGACTCGGCGATGTGCCACTCCCACCAATTAGATTCCGTGCATTACAGCGAATCTCCCTTTCCCTCCGACTGGTCCAAAGTTTGATCATATTAACTTTGTGTCCTATTTGTGGAGGAAGTGAGAAACGGAAAAAGGAAATGACCGAGCACCGGAAACACAGATGGGGAAAGCACCGTCAAAAACGTCCGTCTCGTCCAGAAGCATCAAGGCGGTGAGCGGTGTACCTGAGCGCATCACATGTGCCGATCCATCATTCCCCTTTGCTAGTGCACCGGTAACCGGTACATTCTGACCTAGAGAGCGCTTTCACGGTGGAACGAGGTTGAAGGATAAAGACAAGGTTATCGGGGGAAGTAGAACGAAGTCCTATATCGAATTCGACCTCCAGGTGACGACCAAAGCGGAGTCGGCGCCATCAACGAGCGATGTCGGTGAAACTCGATTTCCGTCCAGAGTCCGTGGTCCGGAACTTTGGCGGCATGCGGGTGGAGTTTGAATATCCATCTCCGACTGAAACTGTTCAACTTGCCAGATGACCTTCACTGCAACTACTCCTTGCTCTCGTCGAAAAGGGATGGACCAGCAAACAAGCAGTGTTCCATGACATTGCAAGACAACAAGCTCGAGCAGACAGCGACATTCGTGTGGCAAGTCAAGCCAACGCCCATATTTAAACTCCGATCCTCTCTATGTCCAAATCCAATACTGCCGCATCTACGATACCCGAGTTCGGGAGGAAAGAAGGCCCTTGCCGTGGTTGTGAGAAGGTGGTGGTTGCTCGCCGCTTGGATCTTTTGGCGCTGACTTCTGTGCAAGCCTGTCCTTTCAGCACCTTCGCCGCCCAGTCTCTATCATACGCCCGAGCGGGCAGTGATTCATTCCTATCGATCTATGAGATTGCCCTGGACGGCAGTACTCAATTTGTAGATCACACTCGCACTTGTGTGTAATGCGACATCGTAACCCACAGCTTTGCTGAAGCAGATGATCAGGAACCTTATCCACAGTCATTGCCTCTTCAATTTCGTCACCGGCCCTTCGATGAATTTTACGCGCCGAAAAATCCCGACAATTATAGTTTCCCGAATCTAACGGTTCGTCCCTTAAAAGACTGCCGTATATAAAGATAAGAAGGTCGTGGCCGATTTCTACCGCCCTCTGTTTCTCCTCAGCAGTCACATATCCATCCAGACATGTCCCGTGTTCCCACTCGCGTCATCACCACGACCCGAACTGTCACGGAGACTCCAATTTCCCCACAGCTCGCTTCCCCTGTTGACGCCCACGACCACCACTCGCACGCCGCTGGGATTTGCCCAGTCAAAGGGAACAGCCATGCCTACTGTCCACCCCAACCAAAAGACAAGAGGTCGCCATGCCCCGCTCTGAACGCTCTCGCCAACCATGGCTTTCTGTAAGTCGAGATCTAAAAATGACGTGAATCAACTTTATTGATAATCCCATGCACAGGCCAAGGGATGGACGAAACATCGGACCAATAGCGATCTTCTCGGCCCTCCGGGATGGATACCACTTGTCGACGATCTTGGCCTTCTTCCTCGCCTTTGCTGGATGGTTCATCCTCGGCCAACTCCGCAAAGTGTCCCTTTGGGACCTTTCCCGTCACAATTGCATCGAACACGATGCGTCTCTCTTCCATGTTGATGCGCACAAAGAGGACGAGTACGCACCGACCGCAGTTAGCAACTCCCTGATGAAGTCGGCACTGTACCAAGGCGGTCGGTATCTTCCCGGTCGCATGACGCTGGAAGACGTCGCCAACATTCGCGTGAAGCGCGAGGTGGCACTGAGCAAACCATTGGAGGGGTGGCGGGCAGAGATTGCACGGGGTGAAATGGCAGTCGCAATCGGCGTTTTGGGCGGCAAGGACGCAGCCAAGAACGGTCTCGACCTTGAGGTCCTCCGCCTTTGGGTAGCGCATGAGCGTCTTCCTGATAATTGGAAACCGGACCATACCCAAGGTTTACGCCAAACAGCCTCGATGACCAAAGTCATTCGGGACCGCATGGAGGCGATGAAAAAGGGTTGGATGCATAACATCTTGGATGATGAGAGCTCACCTATTTTCTCTCCAACCGATACACCATTGGCCTCGGAGAAATTTTGAGCCGAGTTGACACACCAAGCTGGTGGGGGGACATTCATTTCACGTTAATTGTAGTTTATTTATAAGTTGCAAGGGCCAAAAAGTTTTCTCGTCGAGTTTGTATACCAGGTTTTCTCCTACAGATAGTTACATAGCACCAACTGCGGGTTTCGTACCACTCAGCATACTTACCTGCTTAAATAGAACAATGCTGAATGATTATACCAGTGTCAAAACATTACTACGCGGTCAAGGTATCGGAACAAAAGCGGTGGTACTTGTCGTAAGCAGATTGGGCTTCATCCAAAAGATGTTTGAGACGCTCTTGGCGCACGTCACGAAACGTAGGTATGGTCGGCGCAAAGGTAATAGATTCCTCGTGTACAATGCGGTCCGCTACCCTTTCCTTCCACACTCTCGAGATGTCGCGTTCATCAGGTATCAAGATGTGTAAGAGGCGAAAAACATCGATGCTCTTGACAGGTCGGGGAATATCCTGACAAAGAACGAGACATGCAAAAGTTGCTGCCGAAGCTGGCGTGCGGAACGACCACTTCCTTATCGATGGACGACCCAGTGCGTCAAGCAATCGCTCCGTCCGAATACGGTAGTTTTGAGATTGCAAGACAAGCCTAGCGAACAACCCAAAGTAGAAGGATTGAACGAAGAACGACACACCATGAAGCAATATCGTGGTAGAAGATGTCGACGCGATGCAGGCCGCTACAATCAGCAGCCCAAGAAACTCCCCCATCAACCTTGCCACCGATCGCAGTGGTGTTACTCCTGAGACGGGTGGTGCGGAATCATTGATAGATGCCTTCAGCCCCCACCAGCATGCCTTGCTTATGATGCGCCCAAAGACGACGACGGAAGCCGTCTCTTTGAGGTGTGGGATAGCAGTGTGTAAATGCAACAGCCGCATCACTATGGCCTCGCATACCCCACGGCATCCTCCCTCCAACGCACCGTATAGGACGTCAGAGACGACTTGCTTCTCTTGCCATCTCTCGGTCACGGGGATGATACCTTGCGTGAGTTGGGGATCTGCAAAAGAGAGGTAGAAGCCACCTTCGGTGACTGCCTCGACGATCCTTTGGCTGCCCCGAATCACCACCGTAAAGTCGTCGTCCATGAGCACCGCACATCCAACACCCGAATCCAGCTCCGCAGGATGCACTGCCGTCCTCCGAATGAGCGTGAGCGTGCCCGGTCCGAGTACAAGAGCGGCTACAAAATCAATGACGATGAACTCGAAAGCGGGGGACCACTGGCGGGTCCTCAAGATGACGAGCAAGCTCAGCAGTATGGGTACAAGCACCATTAGATCGACGTCCGCCCGTGTGAGGTACTGTGATTCGAGACGATGGTGCGGAAGGTCCAAAACTGCAACAGCTTGAGGGACACCGTTGGGCTCAGGGTGTGACGCAGTGTCCGTCTCGCCAGGCTCGAATGTTGGTAGACTTTTGCTGTATTGGAGAACGAGCTTCGCTAGATGGCCTGATTGTCGTTTGGTGAGACTGGTCATTGGAGAGACGGAATCTGGTCCTGTTCGTCTTCCATCCCAGAATTGGGAGCCGACGACGGATGCAAAGTCGAGAAGAACCGGTGCAAGACGTACAGGGTCAAGAGCCCTGAAAATTGCCAGGGCGCGTTTAAACGGGGTCTGTAGACTTGAGCTTGAGAACTGTAACCGTAGCATGAGAACTTTTTTTTTTTTTTGGACAACATGAAGTGCGTATATACCGTTGTACAACCGTTTCAGAAAGTTCCTGTGCAAGCAGCACAACTATGTCAAACAAATCAGAAATTTCAGAAAACCATTCTCTTGCCCCCCCACACTCATTTACACATTTAAATACATTCTAATCATGGCTATCAGTGAAGACGACGACACTGCACCCGATTTCAAAGCCTACTACTGCAGTGACTTTGAAGCCCATTGCATGGACTTGACATCCTTTTATGACAACACCATCAATCACACCTACAACATGGAATATGATTGGGATAGAGCTGTGGATGACATTGTAGGCTGGTCTGGTGACAATGCTTGATGAGCTGTAAAGCCTGTTGTTTCATGTCGGCGCTGATTTTGCGCTGGTACACCATTGTGTGGAACGAAGCTACGTACTACGGATTTTCTCAATTTGTTCAAATGTTCGATTTTTCGGATTTATTTGGAGCAGGTGCGACGCTCGCGCAAGAATTTCCGACACGGTTCTAATTATGCAGTATGGGTATCCACCTGTCCAATGTTGTGCAAACGCGTTCAACCTTACTAATAAACCGGACGCTGAGTTCGGTCCGTCCGATGTTTCGGTTCCAGGTTTGGCTCGTGTAGGCCTTCGAAACTTCCAGGGTTCGAAAGAACCTCCAGAGAACAGAACAAGACTACCACTTGGCCTCCACCAGTGACCACGGAAAGACCGCATATCAGACCAAGAATCATTTATCGGATCTCCATAATGTCAGCAGCAGCATCGGCAGGGAGCCAAAAAGTAGTTCTCGTCACTGGGTGCTCCACAGGTGGAATAGGATTTGCCTTGTACGTGTCTCCGACTTTACCATACCTACACTGGAGTGTGTTCTGACTGCCGAAAACCGACAACTTCTGGCACAGATGCGAAAAATTCGCTGCGCGAGGGTGCATTGTATACGCGACATCTCGAAGGCTCGAAAGCATGGAGGGTTTTCAGAGCCCGAACATCCGAGAACTGGCCCTGGACGTAACCAACGGAGATGATATTGAACGCGTGGTGCAAACCATCCTTGCTGAAACTGGAAAAATCGATATTGTCGTGAACAATGCGGGTGCTTTAGCTATTGGTGAGTCCTGACCTCACGGATTTTGGTCTGGCTTTGGCTCCTCGGCGTTGTTGATTATTCTGGGTACGAAACAATAACTTTGTCTCTGCTAGGTCCCGTGGCTGAAGCCACTATCGACCAAATTCGACACACGTTCGAATTGAACACCTTTGGTGCTTTACGCGTGTCGAACGCGGTGATACCTTCCATGTTCCAGCGCAAGGAAGGCTTGATCGTGAACATTGGTTCCATCGCAGGTCTGATGTGAATTCTACGTGCTTCTCAAATGGCGTCAGCTAAGCCAACCCCTTGTGCTCAGAACGACCCCATGGAATGCTCTGTACTGTGCTGCCAAGGCTGCACTCCACTCTATCTCCGAAGGTCTTGCAATGGAGTGCAAACCATTTGGCGTTAAAGTCATGCTGGTTGCTCCAGGAGGCATCGCTTCTAACATCGCAAAGAACCAGGCAGCGACGTTGGCACTCTCACCGACAACGATGTACGGCCAGTACGAGTCAAAAATAATTCAGCGGATGAACGGCAGCCAGGGTCGAGGAAGCATGGACACAAACGAGTTCGCCCAAAGGGTAGCGGTACAGGCGCTAAGTGCAAGCCCACCGCCGTATATGACATTGGGTCACCGCTCTACTCAGTTTTACCTCTTGCAATGGCTACCGCGACAATATGCCCTCGGGAAGATGTACAAAGCTCTGATCGGCTAGTTAGTGGGTATGTTTCACCTTTCCATCGTGTGTATCATGATCCTCGGACTCACTCCAGCGTAGGGCCGTTCTTTCACCGCATCTGCGCCAGATGGGTGTGACGCAAACGTGATGCTATAAGAAATCAGAGTTATTTCTGTATCCCGTTGACCAGACCAAGCCCGCGTTAGCGCAGTGCGCATGTACCTGCTTAGCCATAATGTTTGCCGTCGAAGGCTAAATCACCTTGCAAGCAGTGCTTCCGGCAGACCGCGATTTCATACAACTGGCCCGCTAGTCGGCACTTCCCGAGTATAGAAGTCGCTGGATATGTACCATGCGCTATCGTGGGAGTAGCGCGGGCGAGAGGATGGTACAACAGGTTTGACATGTTTCTGATCGGATGGACTTTTCCGGGCTGCACTGGAGATCACTGTATTTACCTGTTCGTGCCGCAACACCATTCACTAGGGGGACAAGCCAGATGTGGTATGAGTCTGCTGCAAGGAGTTCTGGTGAGGTCACTGGACTCTGGTACAGGCTAATAATCATTGCGCCCGATAGAAGATAACGATAACAACACGGGCTTGGCACGGGCAGACGCGGCGAGCGTGAGTCGTGGGTGCTCTTCGTGATTTTGATATCGTTGACTAGCACGGTAATTCAAGGTCGATCCGCACCTCCTTATGCACAAGTTACTGTGAAGGTGGGCGCCCCGGACACCAATGAATGAACGAATGAATCATTGCTGGCGCACTCGCATAGTCATACGGTGACTCTAGATGCCGCCATTTTAGATGGAAGATCGCAATACTTGAATGACTCTTCGGCGCTTTCAGCTGCGGAGATGCTTGACGAGCGCGTTCGTTTCGGACGGATTCATGCACAATACTCCAGAATGGGTAATCATATAACATATCCCAATAGGTGGAGCCCGGTGACTGCAGGAATAATCGAATTTGAGAACGCCACAAACCCGAATTGACATCATGAGCGTCAGCTGCGACGTATTATAAACAAGGGGTTACGCCAACTGGAACCCGTAGAGTTCACCTTTCGCCCCCTCTCCGCTAAATCACCACTACACATTCTAGGTTTCATTCATGTCTGCCAAAACTCGAGTTTTCATCACGGGCGCCACCGGTATGTCTCCAGTGGTTTGTCGGCCCTTGTCTGAAATTTATTCGGCAGGCTATATCACTGGCTCTGTGCTCGACCGCCTTCTCCGGCACCCTACTTTTGCGACCTCCGAGATCACTGTCCTCATCAGGAAGGCGGACAAGGCCCCTGCGTTCGAGTCGCTCGGAGTCAAGACCGTCTTGGGATCCAACGATGACCATGCACTTCTTGAGAAACAAGCCTCTCTGAGTGACGTTATATTCGCAGGCGTGCGTATACCTGTTGAATGACAAAACCAGTCTGATGTGTCTGTTGTCTTTTCGGTGGTATAGACGGATGCTGATAATGCGGAAGCGTGTGCGGCGATCTTGAGAGGTCTGAAGAAGAGGCACGAGGTGACCGGCAAAGTGCCTATTCTTATACATACTGTGAGTGGTCAACGCTTCAGGGGGGGTATCATTCTCTCACGCGTGGTCGTTTAGTCTGGAACTGGTGCGCAGCTCCTCGGACGTCTGTCGCTCGTTGGCTTGATCGTTTCTTGTTAGCTGTCCTCGTCGATAACACGGACGGGAACGAGGCGACCGAGGCGATCTGGGATGATACAGACGTAGCCAGACTGGACACTATGGCGGACACCCGATTACACCGAAACGTCGACCTCCTCCTCATCACTGCTGATAAGGAAGGTGAGTCTTTTACCTGTCCGATCCATGTTGCGATAACACGCTTCCTCCGCTTACCCTTAATCACAAGGGTACGTGAAGACGTACATCGTCCTCCCTTCGACAATCTATGGCTTCGCTTCTGGAAAACTGGTGGATTTGGGTATTCAGAACACACGTTCCTCTCAAATTCCTGCGGCGGTAGCCGCCTCTATTGCGAGGAAACGTAGCGGATACGTTGGCCGGGGATTGAACGTGTGGCCAAACGTTCACATCGATGACAGTAAGTTTCATGTTCGTGTTGTACTGGGAGTTGGCAAGGCTCACTTGCCCGACCGCGATCGGAGTCGCGGATCTCTACATCGTCCTGTACGACGCCATCCTGGAAGGAAAGGCGGGCCACGGTCGTGAGGGATTATACTTTGGCGAGAACGGCCACCACTTGT
>JBBPQE010000219.1:0-35293 GCA_038092335.1 Boletus vinaceobasis | reverse complement strand
TCGCTGGATTAGTCAGTGTCGCCGTGCATCGTCGCACAACCCTTCCAACATCGCTGTAATACACAACCCCCTGGGTCGAGAAAACTCGCACCCATTTTCTTTCTTTTAGTTTTCATTCCTTGAAAACCTTTCGTTTCTTACATCGCTTTGGACTATTTCACAAAGTAATCTCCGATCGCGGACCTCAGTTCACATCCTCTTTCACCAAAGAACTTGGAAACCTCCTGAAATACGATTTATCCCTCTCTACCGCCTATCATCCTCAAACTGATGGAGAGACGGAATGGGTTAACCAAGAAGTGGAGACTTATCTACGAATCTTTTATGGCAACAACCCCATGTCTTGGGCAGAAATGATTCCCCATGTAGAATTCGCCCACAATCACCGACCCCACTCCATTACAAACCAATCCCTGTTCTACCTCATGATGGGATATGAACCCCACCCCCTTCCTACCATCCTCATCCAAACCAAACTTCCCGTTGTTGAATCCAGAATCAAATCCCTATCCACAGCTCGAGATGAAGCTCTAGCATCCCACAAACTTGCCAGACAAGTTATGGCATCGCGGACTCGATGACCCTTCCTCCCTTTTAAGACTGGAGATAAGGTATGGCTTGAAGCCAGAAACCTCAAACGATCTATCACCTCCCCAAAATTCACCCCTAAATGAGAAGGAACTTTTGTCATCACCAAAGTCCTATCCCCTATCACCTATCAACTCCGACTCCCCAAGACATGGAGGATTCATCCTGTCTTCCACACTTCGCTCCTATCACCCTATAGGGAGAACTCCATTCATGGGAAGAACTTCCCAAAACCCCCACCGGACCTCATAGATAACGAGGAGAAATACGAAATTGATCAGATCCTGCGTTACAAGGGAGCTCCGTCGCATCAAAAGTTCCTGATCTGATGGAAAGGGTACTCTGCAGAAGATAACTCATGGATCCCCGAGTGGAATCTGAAAAATGCCCAGACCGCCTTAACCGCCTATAAAAAACTCCACCCCATGATGTTCCCCCTCAATCCTCATTGAAACTGTTACCACCATGGCCATCGAACTTAACCAAATGCCTCCTTCCCCCACCATCTCAACCAAGTCTTCCATCCCTGCTTCTACCTTAGTTGATGATATTTCTCGTCCTTCTTCTCCCTCTTCTTTAACAAACCATACATTGAACCTTGAAAACCTTCGTACCAATAACTCTTCGTCCTCTGCTGCTGCTTCACTTGATCTTGCATTCCGAGCAGCCAGAGCTTCTTACAGACTTAACAACTCCCCCTCCCCAAACAATGAAACTCGCCCCTCGACTCCTCTCGTCAAGACAGACCAGCCTATGTCTATTGCCAATACTCCTAGAGGAGTACTCTCAGTCAATGTCCCTCTCTATGCTCATCAACTCCACCCAGACTTCCCCTCTGCCGATGACATCCACACCCTCAACCACTATCTCACCAATTCTCGCTACATGGTCCCCATTGACGCCTTTCTTGATATGGGATCTCCCCTCCACGCACTCCAACGAGCGTTCTTGCAAACATCTCGTCTCGCCCTCTTTGCCAATCCAGTCACCCCTCACGCTCATGCGGCCTTTTATTGAATCATCCTCCGAGATATCCAACAAGAATTACACAGGTCTATTGCCCTCGCGTTGCATCAACTAGGGATGGTCGAATTTCTTCGAGATGTTGATAGGTATATCCATGAGCTGGCTGGTAGGCCTAACCCTACTACCCCTTCCGCATCCTCGGAATCGCTTTCTCCCGACAAAATAAATGTCGTGACCCATGTGGAGGCTATATGGACTGGATACAATGGAGAAGCCCCTCTTCCCTCGGACCACCCCAGATATCAGCAGGCATGTCATCATTGTCATCACCTTGGGCACTTTCGCCCTGCTTGTCAGTTCTACCAATGTCCCATCTGCCTCAGATGGAGCCCCAGTCATACTCAAAACTGCTATTCTCTCTGTTGTCCTACTCCACCGATCTCCCCCTCCTCGTCCTCCTCTCATTTGTCGCAACCCCGTCAGGATAGCGTTACGCCATTCCAACCACCTCTACCCATCCCTGCCCCCCATCGACGTACATCAGTTGTTAACCATCGTCAACCTCTTCACAGGCAATCGCCTCGATCCATATCCCCTCTCAACAACTATAACGATGCCCTTGACGACGTCGCCTGGGCAAACATCACAGGCTCTCCAGCAGGAGGGTATATCAATTTATAAAACAATAATCATCCACTGGTTTTCGTTGGTAACTCAGCCCTTAGCGAGGGGGTAATGTTACAATCCATTTTCTTCTTTTCTTTGTTGCTTTGGTGACCTTCTCTCCTCTTCTTTGGACTCACCCGAGTTGTACTTTTTACGGAACCTTCTTTAATGTTCCACTGCATTCCCATTTGTCATCTGAAGTTCTTTAACCTTCCATCATGTTCCATTGGCCCTTATATATGACCGATCCTATGACGATGTATCTCTTAACCTAGATCTACTCTGGAATATACCTTGTACATTGTCCTTGGATCTCTATAAGTCTCCTAGCTACTTCGAGTGCCAGCTTCGTCCCTTGAACCCTTGAATCTCTGGTAGCCGTCCTACTATCAGTCTTAAGGAGACAACTTCTCCTCTCCCTGAAAACCCTGAACCCTTGACCCTAGAGTCTACACTTGGTCCTACCCCAGTTCAAGCATAACAAAAAATATAGTCATATTTAGAGAATGTTTTACTAATGATATCGGCTGTAAAGGGTGGAATGGTGTGGGAGTTTTGAGTGAAGTTGATGGATGAATGGGTACTGAACAGTATGTGGCAATGTTGAAGGGAGATTTGCAGCAGAGCATGAAGAAATGTGGAATTCCTATAGATAATATGTATATTCAGCAGAATGATAATCTCATGCATACCTCCAGAAGTGCCCAAAATAGTTTCAGAAGTAAGGGATCAAGCTTCTGAATTGCCTTGCACAATTTCCAGACCCTCAATCCCATTGAACATACTTGGAAATATCTCAAATGTCTATAAGCAGCAGAAAAGATTGTATGGTGGTAATAAGGGAACATACTGGTAATGGCAAGGTTTATATATGATGTCCCACACTCATTTACATAAAGGTAACATAATGGAGTACTTTTCAAGTGCATCTAACCATATTACAGCATGCTATGATCCCATATACAGTATCAAAACTCAAAGTCAAAAAACTGTCCCAATGAGTCATTGTTTTGAAATGGCTGCCATTTCATCAGATCTTATTCAAATCTCTGATCTTTGTACATCACTCTGTGAGCACAGAAAAGGAGATAGATCGTATTCGGAATGTGTATGTAGAATATTAAGGGTGACAACTATGAGGATGGAAGAATGAGGGTTTAGGGGAGATCCGATGGTGGAAGTGCTGGGCACTTTCTGGTCCAGAATGGGAGTACCTGTTGGGACTGATAAGTTGCGATCCCAAGGATGTAGGAGTCTGGCGATGTGCATAGTGAAACAGCAGATATCTGACATGGTAGGAGACAGACAGTGTTTGGTACTCACAAAGTTATCTGCAGATTGGTGATATGGTATATTGCAGAAAGGATTGATGCAGAGTGGGCTTGGACTGTATGTATGGAGTGAGGATTTGTGCGTGTTGCGGAGGTACGATAGAAATGCGTCACTTGCCCAGCAACCTTTCACTTTGACCACATCAAAGGGGACATTCCGGAGCAGGTATTCCAGAGTGGAGTTGATGTGTATGCCGTGACCCTTGAGGGGGGTTATGCCAGCAGCCCTCAATGCACTGTCAAGAACTTTGAGGAATTTATGTTGGGTGAGGGGGTGGAAACCACTTTTTACTTGATAGGCGAAGAGGTGTTGGGAGGGAGGGGGGTTGTTGATGGCAAGGTGGTTGGCTAGGGCATCGATAGGATCAGCAGGGCCATCTTTTTTTGCCCATTGGACATCCTCTCCTTGGGGTGTGGCTTTGGTGCGAGGCAAGTGGAGGTTGGTGACTTCATTCCCATTCCTGTCATATTGGGTGAACAGTGATGTGGTCATGACGTGTCTGTGACTGTTGAAGTTATTGCGGTTGTGGACAGTGAATTCGCCAGTGCGGACTGTGGTGAAAAAGAGTATGGTGAGGCAAGTGAAAACAGAAGTGTGAAGGAGAGTGGAGAGGTCAAGTTTGGAGCAGATTTTTATGATAATGTCAATGGTGTAGGGTTCACAGAGTGGGCGTCTGGACGTCAGGGGGGCAAGGGATTTTGCTGCCTCAATCAGGGCATCAGTCTTATCCTGGTTGAGTTTCCCTTCTATATCATGTACCGTGTGCCATGCATGTACAGCGTTGAAGTAGTTGGTGACAGTGCTGCCAGCATAAGTCCCTGCGAGTGTGGAGAGGAAGAGGGAAATGACATCACATTGGGCAGGAGCATGGTTTTCTTCGGGAATGCCTTTGATGTCGCAAAAGGTGTGGTAGGCGAGTAGCCCAGCACTGTAGGTCACTTTGGTGGAGTCTGTCCATGTGAGTGAGATTATGTTGTAGATTCACTGAACTTCAGAGGCTGAGAGAGAGGACAATGGGCATCTTGGGGAGTGGGGCAGGATTGGGCAGGGCAGTCCGGGTGCATGGGGTGTTGAGTGACAGGGTCATGGGGTGGGGGATCACATTGTGAACGAGTGATGGCCGAATGAATGAGGGATGGTTGGGTGGTGGTGCGGGGGATTTCCTTATGAGCCGGTGTACTTGGTGAGGAGCAGGGCAAGCGAGTCGGTAATGGGGAAGGAAGGGAGCCGGAGATGTAAGGGGGGATATACTCCATGCGAAAGACCGTCGGTGGGGTTGTCAGTGCTGGGGATGTATCTGGGGTGGACAGTGCATTTGGTCTCAGCCAGGGTGGCGAGAATGCGTTTGAATACATTGTTTGTGGGGCGATTCCTGCTCCATCCTTTGTGCCAACCATCAATGATGTCTGTTTTGTCACCGAAAACTTGGAAATGAATGTTGGAGGTGCCTGAGTGTAGGATGGTGAGGATGAGGAGTTCAAATCCCACACTTTCAGCCCAGCCAATATCGCAGCTGCTGGAGTTCCATCCTGGGTGGAGGGATCATGCACGCCAGCGCCCATTGAGGAGAATGCCGATACCTGTGGTGGAGCTCACATCAGAGTAGGCTGGTAGAATGGTGATGGGTTGGGGAGAGGGGAGAGGAGAGGGGGCAGAGGGAATGGAGAGGTGGGCAAGCCACCATTTTATGTTGTCTTGGGTGCCTTGAGGAGGTGTGTGGGGTGTGAAAGGGCGGGGTCCAAAGATTGATAGCATGGCTTCAATGTTGGTGATGTAAGGGCGACCCTCAGTAAATATTTGTGCTGCATGTATGAGTTTGCCATGTAGCTTTTGTACGTTGTTCAGTGTGTGGGTTCATCGTGATTCCCGCTGAGTCAGAGCGGCAATGTACTTGAGTCTCTTGGATTCGGCAAGTCAGATAGTGAGGTTGGGGAGATCCCAAGTGAAACCAATGAAGGTGGGGGAATCACAGAAGGAGATATCTTTGGATTCTTCCCAGGGGATCCCAAGGGTGGCGAAGATGTGGTCAATGTCGTCGATGTTGTAGCAAAAGGGGAAATCGGGTGGAGGGCGTGTGGATTGATGGGATAGGTTTTGCAAGGGAAAGGTGAAGTTTTCATCATACTCTTCAGTTTGGCCATTGGGGAGGGTGGATCCTGCAAACCAGGATCAGCCTCGCTTGGTCTGGTAACCATCATTCTGCGCAATGTGGAGTGCAGTTTTAGCACATGATGCATTGTAGTCGTTTAGGTGGTGGAGGGGAATTCGGAGGAATAGATGGTCATTGACCCATCTGAGGATGGGGCTGATGCCTGTTGCTCACATTATGTCGGTTCCAGTGCTGGCAAGGTTGCCATATAAATCTCCAGATGGTGCAAAGCCAAAACATGTGTTCATATCTATTGCAAAGGATGAATTAGACAGGCGGACTACAAGGCCATGCCATTGTGAGGGGTGGAGGGGAACAGTTCGGTAGGCCTCAGCCACATCTCTGACAGCATATTGGGAACCCGGGGGAGGGAGGATAGGACTAAACAAACTATATTAAAGGTGCTATAGGGGGAGGGGAAGTTGTCAGGGTTGACTAGGGAGTTTATGGAGGGATTAGGTATGGGGGAGTGGGGAAAGGAGAGGTTTTGTACTAAATGGAATTTGCTGGGTTTACTGGATTTGGGAACGAGGGTGAGGGGGGATGATTGGAAAGGTCCAAGTATGTTCTCAACTTTGGACTGGGAGAAAGTGCCTCTGTATCTACCTTTGCTGAATTCTTTATGCACAATGTCTTGGAAGACGGTGTGGTGTTTGACCAGGGAAGAATTGTTTGGAGGGAGAAAATGGAAGAGAGAGGGGGAAGGTCAGCGTTGAAGCCATATCTGAGACTGTCATATATGTTTGGGTATCAGGAATGTAGGTGGAAGGTAGTTAGGAGATGGATTCAGGCCTCTGGGTTATAGGGCATTGGGACTTGGGTGAGGTTGTGCACGGGGGCATCTTTGGGCGCCATGGCCTGGGACTCCGCATTCAGAGCAGAGGTGCTTTGCAGATTTGTGGGGGCGGAAACAGCCGTTTGGCTTTTGCCAGTTGCTGCAAAGGGTGGAGCCGTCACTGTCAATGATGTGACCTTCTGTGGTGTGGCAAGCATAAGATGGTTTGCCATCCCAGGCTTTGGGGTTGTTGCACTCGTGGACATGGTGAGGATGGCACCTGAGGCAGACAGGGCAGACCAATTTGTGGGAGGAGGAGGAGCCACTGCTGGAGCGCCGTTGGCATGATTTCAGGGCTGTTAGGGAGGATTGGGAGGGTGCCGATGTGTTTGATCCCAGTGAGGGACGAAATTGGTGGCAGTGGGGGGATGCAGAATGCGAGCTGCGGCAGCGTTCATGGAAGGTGTCCCCAGAACATGGATACGGAGGGCAGCAGGATCGGTGAGAGAAGGAGGGGAATGAGTTATATGAGGACTCTGCCTGGATGTGGCATGGTTGGTGGGGTTTGGCACGGTGTTGGATGGGGCGTCACTGGTGATGGGTGGGGTGTGGGTAAGAGGAAGTGGGAGTGGTGGGTATTTGGGAGTTGGTTAGCGATGCGGTAGGGGAAAGATGAGGGGGGGGGCTTATCTTCCGCGAATTCTTTGCTTGAATGGACGAATTAATTTCAAAGGCGATTGCCGTCATAAGGGCACTGTTGATGAGGGAGATGTCAAAAAGATTGGTGGGTTTGAATTTGATGTTGTCATGCCACTGACAGCGGACGTGGGCAGCATAGTGTAGGACAGCAAGGTCACCATTTTCAGCATGGTGTATGGGATGGTTTTCGAGGTGCCAAAAGAACTCTGCCAGGACGTCAATGTGCAAGTCTGGCCAGGAGGCTTGTTTGGCATGATGCAGGTATGTGTTTTTGGCTTGTAGGAAATTACTGAAAGATAGTTCATGATTAGCTTTGGCATTGTGAGAGGCTTTGACCGAGGCTATTGGACAGAGAGTTAGGATGTCATGGGAGCTGGTGGTGCCAAAGGTGTCATCTGCTTGCGATTTTTGGGTTTTGGCGGCCTCAAAGCAGCCTTCCTGGGAGAAGTACCATAGTTCAACAAAATCAAAATTGGCAATTTTTTGCAGGGCGTACTGGAAAGGGCAGGGAACAATGACTTCCGGGGGGGGGGTTGCCTCTGGTGATGGGAATGAACTTGTTCTTCTTTTTGTCACCCTCTCTGTTGTCAGGGACAGGGACAGGGGGAAGGTCATTGGGGGGTTCATCAGCATCTTGGAGTTTATTGCAATGTTGATCAGAGTGATTTCTCTCTTGTTGAGGGCAATCTCCTTGTTGGGGGGGGTCAGGTCTGCATTGGTCGGCCTCTCATGCTCTGTTCCAAGCGAGGATTCACTGGTGATGATCCACTTCCCAAATCTGAAAGAGTCTATTGACAGCTTTCTGCTGGTCTATCTGGTTGGCATGTATTAGAGCTTTGACGAGGGGGGGTTAGACAGCTGTGGCGAAATCAGGGGGAACCTCAAGGGCTGGATCAGCCATGGGGAAGAAAAAGAGAGTAGGTCAAGTTGGACGAGATGGGGAGCAACGAGCAGCAGTGACTGGGGAGGAGTCGAGGACAGCGAGTTGGGATGCGAGAAGAGAGAAAGGAATGCCACGCCACTTCGCTTGTATGAAGACTTACTACTGGGGCTGTTTCATGCCTCATCACACCTCAGTGTGACAAACCCCTGCAGTATTAGAATGCCATGAGTAAGTACTTTATTTCATACACTTATAGTATTGGGCTAGATTTAGGGGTTACTGGGAATTATTGCATTTAGTGAAAAGAATGCAAACATTGGGATAGTTTTTTGAGCCACTGTATTATCTTATCATGCCATGTGGTTATCTAATCATCTTATCTTATCTTATCTAGCTGGACTAAACACTTTTCCTTACACTCATAGACAACTTATTCTAGACTCTTCTTTCTTCTCACGAGATCCAATCTCATTCACATGATTATTACCACTATGCTTCCATTTCCTTCTCACTGTTATGATCTCTGCTAGCTTGCAGCATAGGCAGGAGGAGGAACACTGCCCCCAATCTGCATCATCTTGATCCTGTCTGCTGGTAGATTATACACCATAGTGTGCATAAACACTGGGATGGATAGCTATCTTGCCATCCTCATATATGTCACATCAGGAAACCTACATTGTAGCTAAGTTATCTACCTCAACTAATCTATCTAATTTTAGGGCATTTATGTAGATAATATTAGTTACTTAGGTGGTTTAAATTAAGACAATTAGGGTAATTCAACCAGTTAGTAACTACCTTTAGACCATCTAAGTAGCTAATATTATCTAAATGTCCTAAAGTTAGCAGATTAGTTGAGTTAGACAACTTAGCTAAAATGTAGGTTTCCTGATGCATGCTCCAGCTGGCCTGTAAACCTCAGGTCCTACAGGTATTTTTAATAAAAATGACTCAATCTCTCATGTATATTTTATGGGTGTTTCAGGACTCACATCTGGACTTTGATCATGTCCTGCACCTGAGATTGGAAGGACATTTTACTCCTTGCAGAAAATTGTACAATCAGCATTTATATCACCCAAGAAAAGATGGTGCAATAGCCAAAGTGTTACAGTTATTATTCTGTGTAACAATTAGTAACAAGTTCACAGAGAAGATGTTCCGCCTGTTCCTTACCAATCACATGTTCTTATGATCACATGATAATTCCTTGTTGATTGTCAGTGATAGCGATTAGGAAGCTGACATGAACCGTGGGCAGGTCTTCCTTCTTTTAGGAAGTAGCCATTTGGTCAGAGTCTGGTCTTCTGGGGATAACCAGGTGAAAGGAGTCTATGGGTTGTCGACTTGGGAGAATCCCTTCGTCCAGGGGTGACATGGGAAGATCCTTGGCTCCTTATAGAACAAAGCAGTGAGAGCTTCTTAATAGAAGATTAAGAAGCTTCTTAATGATGATCGTTACAAGGGCTAATGATGTCGAGTGTTATGAACAGAAAAGAGCAAGAAGAAGCTTCTATTGGTAAGGCACCTTTAGAATCACCTTAAATGTGTGAGATTAGGTTAGAGTTATGTTACAGGCAGAACTCTAATATATATACTGTCTAGATAATTTAGGGGAGGTTCTGAGAGACTAAATAAGGAGAACAATAGGCGTCCTAAAGAGGACTATAGGATCAATGACTTGAATGGAAGAACAATGGAAAAAGGGATAGCTGTGAGGAGAGACCACAGCAGCAAAGAGAGTCATAGATTGAAAATGGAAAGGAACTGAAATGGAATAGAGTCTGATCAATAGTATCGGACTCAATAGATAAGAAAGGAAAGATACCAAAACAGAAAGAGGCTGAAGGAGTAAAGACTCTGAGATGAATCTGGTTGAAGACAGATTCAGTTTATAGAGACTGTAAAGGCTATTGCCTTATGGGTAAGGATAGATCCAATCTATCCATCAGTTGATGGGATGGGGGCATTGGGCGTCTCTTCCAACATCCAGATCTGGACAAATCTGGAGTTCATAGAAGAGCGTGGCAGATATGGATAGTGGAGGGTCAGAACAGCCTCTAAGAGTGGGTCATAGGGGAGCGTCCTCATTGGTGGGGTGGCTCCTACTGGTCGATGGTAGTTCAAGGTTTGGCAACAGATAGAAGAAAGAGAACATTGGAGGATCCTCCAAAGGAGTCCAATGTGGACTTGAAGTGAGGATGTCAGTGAGCAATCCGGTATTGAGGTTAGAGGGGGCTCCCTTGTAGATAACAGGGTACTGTGGGTTCCCTTCAGGGGAAGGGTTGAAGAAAAGAAAAGATACCCCCCAAGTGTTACCTGTGACAGATGTCACATTTGTAACACAAAGATAGTTGGGATCTGCCCTATCAAGTTGGTGCAGTCTTTTAAGCTGGAGAAAAAATGCTCACCAGGACCAGGCAAATTGTTGACCTACCTCCACCCAAGCATGCTCACCATTTGTATTATGGGTAGAGCTACACATAGCCAGCCAATGCAAATTAACTGTATCAAAAGCAATGATGCATGTTCCCCATATGAAACTGGCTCTGTTGGGTCCCTTGGCTGTGATACAGATACATCCTTATTCTTTCCACCTCTATTACCCTGTACCTGTGATGGCAAGCCATATGTTTGAATGGCATGGAAAAAGATATTTAATACTGTTGATGCACAATAGCCATTAATGATTCCATGGATTACAATACCCCAGTGGATAAGCTTGTGATGTCCATCCATGTGCCATATGGCATTAGGGTGTGATACTTGGTATTGGTGGCAAGTCCAAAACCACCAATCTTGGTCTTGATGGAACACAAAGGAAGGCTATGGTAGGCTACAATGAGATTGTCATCATTCCACAAGATCTGATAACCATAATTGTGAGAAACAGCATCTGAATTCTGTTCAGCAAGCTTGTTGACCTAAACAGTGTAAGCAGATGTGTTTGTGACCTGCTTAACTGTTGTCAGGTCATAGAACTGCTTGCAGAATTACAGGGATACTGTGAAAAGGTCCTTGACGTGAACTGGGACACTGGACTTCAACACCTGCTGCAACACTCTCTTAGGAGCAGACCCATCCTTGAGTGGGAACAAGTACTTGAATTGTGATGTAGGGAAGAGTTTTAAGGATGGATTGATAGTAGGGTTGCAGAAAGGGATGGCATTGGTTGATTCAGTGGAAGTGGATGTAGAGGTAGGGACTGGGTGAGATGAGGCCAATGCAGTTTCCTTGGCAGTTCATTGGAGCTCAGGAGATAATATCTCCTTGGATATGGTGGCAGCTTGAGGATCTTGTCACTTCTGAGGTGGAACCTGTACTCTATCAAACTGGACACATTTACCCTTGTCCTTTGATACCTTATCTGCTTGGAAGCTTGCCCAGGCTTGCATGATGCTACAGCTGGAAGTCTGGGTTAGCAACTTCAGATGGGACATTATCCATGAGGTTGGCTTCTATGAATGTAAAGATAGAAGGGTCAATGTCGAAGATGGCAGGAGTGTCTGGATAGGCAGCCAAGAGGATTCCAGTGGTGAGATGAGGTGGTGGGTCCCTTAAAAGACCATTGAATGAGATTGAAGCTTGATTTGACTACCTTGCCATCAGTGTGTGGTTGATTGCATCCTTCAAACACCTTCCTTCAGGTATATGTGGTATATCAGATCTGTCTTGCATATAAAGTCTGCCATCCATTCCCTAAACAACCTTTCTGGATGTGAGGTACTCCTGGCAGATTATACACATATGTGTAAAGTGTCCTGGACCAGCACAGAATTTACAAAGGGGTCTGGTATAAGTCACTTGATTTGTTTCTGCTGTGACTCTGGATGCCAGGTTATAAGTTGAGGTCAGAACAGAAGACTGAACTGGGTTACATGATGGCTGATAAGAAATTGATTGGACAGAAGGAACAGTAGGGCTATTTGTCAATGAGCAGTCACTCTCAGATCCTCTGTTGAAGGACCTGTGGAAAGCCAGTCAAATATAGTACATCATGCTCTATCTCTGTCAGCTTTTTGTTAGTAATTAAGATAGCAGATATTTTATGGAAAGCTTGGGTATACTCCCCAAGGTTATCTTGGCTACACATTTTCTTGACCACTTTGATAAATACATCCCAATCTGCTGACTTGGCAGAACAGTAGTTTCTGGAAGTGTCTGCCATACCTCAGCTTCATCAAGAGTGGTATACTGGACAGCAGCCTTGATCTTCTTTACTTTATCTAGTCCAGCAGCATCACCTAAAAAGTTAATATCTTTCAAGTATTGGAGAAGCTCTGATAACATCTTACTGTCAAACTTGGGTGCATTGGGGGTTCCCTGCAGGGGAATCTGGAATTGCAGTTGGGCCATTGGTAAGCATGAAATCTAAGGAGGGTTAGTGCAGTTAATTATTGAATTGACCAGATTGGAAGAAGGAAGTTACAGAATTGGTAGATAAGAAGGTATAGGTAAAAGGGTCAGTAAGGTCAGATTGGTAGTGGTTATGGTCAGATTGATAGTATGATCAAAAAGGGTGGTAAAGGGGTTAATGAGGAGAGCAAGTTGAGATCAAGGGGTGAATAATGTAATGGGGTTTGAGATTGACAAGGAGTGGAATGAATAAAACCACCGGGAATGAAAGGGAAATCAGATATGATAGCAACAGAAGCAATAGGAAGATTATGATGAGCTCTGATCGGGATAATCAGAATCAGGAACTTGAAGCCAGATGAAAGGTCAAGTCAGTGGAAATCAGCAAGAAGATCATTGATCTCCTGGTGCTGAGATGTGAGCCTAAGCATCCTTCTTGTTATCCTGAATGAACCCCTCATGATGGACTCCAGTTGAAGAGATAGAAATAGGGGTGATTGTCATATTCTGGAATTCCAAACTAACTCCAACTCTGTTACATATAAACTCTGGTGTGATCTTCTTCCAATTGCATCTTCAAACCTTCAAATCTCCATATATACTTTCGTATATACTTTATTTAGTATTCCTTGTTCTTACCAATCCATTACTGATCTTACTTACTCCAATTCCATATATAGTATAAAGATCATACAGAGGTTTATATATGGAGTTGGAGAAATATTACTAAGTAAGATCAGTAATGGATTGGTAATCTCCTTTCATACTAGTTCCACTTCATATATACATCTGATCCTATGCTTACTTAGATGCACAACTCCAGTTTCCTTTCCATCCAACTCTGTTTTTTGTTACCAATCCATTACTAATCTTACTTAGTAATACTTCTCCAACTCCATATATAAACCTCTGTACAATCTCTGTACCTTTAGCTTGTAATCAATTTAGACATGATTCCCTAAATTCTTTCTTTGTCTTCCCCCATCTTTCTCTGAATCTCTATTCCGAAATATTGGGCCAAACCTAAGCTTGGCATAGCATATAAGCTGAGGCTGAAGGCAGCCCTTCCAAAACCCCTAAAACTCTGGAGTTCCAGAGTTCCCTTAGGAGATCAACATGATCTTAACAGTGATCCCAACCTAAAGTCAAAGGTCAAGAAAAAAAGGTAGGGTAAAATGAGTGTGAGGTAAACTCATCCCAAGGGGTTCAGGTAAAAGGTTTTAAAAGAGAAGGGATAGACTTGGGTGGACCCAAGCATGAATAACAGTAGTCTGGTCAATTCCAGACTGCAAAGTGAACAAAAATAATAAAGAGAAATGATTTTGGTCTAGGATGAGGACTGGATTGAGGCAGATGATAAGGACACAAATGAAAAACTTGGGAGATATAATCTCACAAATTGGAGGGCAAAACAGATGATGGGGATTCTCAACAAAGCACAAGATTTTATAGTCCAGGCATTTCCTGGACTGTTGGATGCTGAAATGCCACAGAATGATGCCACAAGATCTTAAAGCTATGGTATCTCCACTGACAATGGAGAGATTTGCCACAACCAATATGCAAAGATTAAATAAAAGAAGGGAATCTGAATCTCTATCTAATTTGCAGATTAAGTTAACTTCTGGTATTTCAGATGGCAACAGAAGATATGGATACAGATACAGATTGAAATAGATATGTATGGATAACCCCAGATCAGACACAGATTGTAATGAAGTGACAATTTCTCCTCTTATCTTTTTCTTTGATTTTATCTTATCTAATCTTATCAAGCCACGCGTTTATCTTATCTCACAACATACGCTGGACTTGTAACTTTCCTTTCTTCTCTCCTTGCGCTCACAGACGCTTTTAGTTACATTCACTTCTCACAAGATCTCATCTTGTTCACATGTTCATTTCCATATGTACTTCTTTTAATCTCTGCTTATGCTTCCATTCCTTTCACATGGTTATTACCATCTATGATTCTCTTCCATTCTGCCACACCTCATGGTGGCATCATGCCTTTAATTACCATTATCATATGCACATATGTAGTAGTGTACAGCTTGGTCTGTGTGCGTTATGCCATAGTATATAAACCCCAAGGAGCCCACTGGACGCTCTCCAGTTTGGTTCTCTTGGTTTCTCCCCTTGAGATCATATCCCCTACATTCCTGAGTTCAAGTGATAACCTAGGTCCTAAAAGCTTAAGGACTTCAAGGTTGTTTCACAGATGGACATAGAATACGATGAATGACTTGCTGATGCTTGAAGAATGGTTGGAGGGTGTAGGAATTCTGGAAAAAGAAGATTTACAAACATAGGGAGCTAGCAGCTCCTACAGCATTTGTGAGTACAAGAGAAAGAAAGAAAAGTTACAAGTCCAAAAGATAAGATAAGATAAGATAAGATGAAAAGAGAAATTGTCACTTCATTACAACAATGCACTTGTTATTATCTTTGATTCCTTGGGCATGATCCTTGTGACAACTTAATCTGTCTGCTTTTATGTTTATAGCATCTGACTTATAAACAAACTGATAATTAAACCTTGTGAGCCATTGGAACCATTGAGCTTGCTGATGTTTGAGATCTTGACTCTTCATAAAATACTGTAGATTGACATGGTTGTTCCAGATTTCAAATTGGAGCTTTGTGCCTTCCAAGTAGTGATGCCAGATTTCTAGCACACAAATAATAGATAACATTTCCTTATCTGCAATGAGATAGTTCCATTCTTCCAGAGACATTGAATGTGAGGAATAGACAACTGGATGCCATTTGTCATCTTTAAATAAGGAAAGTACCACCCCTGTTGCATAATCTGATGCATTGGTTTCTAAATGGAATTGGAAATTGTTATCCAGCTAAGCCAGCATGGAAGCAGTAGTGAACTTCTCTTTAAGCATGTCAAATGCCTGTTATTGTAAAGAAGTCCATTTGAACTTGATGTCCTTCTTTAATAAATCATTAAGCAGATGTGCAACTTATGTGTAGTCCTTAATAAATCTGCAATAGAAATTGACAAGGCCCAAGAAGAAGCTTTGTACTTCTTTCACATTGCTGGATGCAGGCTATTCCAGAATCACTTTTACCTTGAAATCATCCATGTGAATTCCATCTTTATCCACAATCATGCCAAGGAAATCAACCTTGGTCTTACTGAAAGTGCATTTTTCTGGTTTCACAAACAAATCATTTGCTTCTAAGCAGCACAGTACTTTACACACAATATCATTGTGTTCTTTTTGGTTATCTGTTTTCATAAAGATCACAAGATTGTCAATGTAGACAACCACAACTCCATCCATATTGATGAAGATCTCATTCATTGTTGGTTAGAAAGTTCTGGGCAAGTTGCATAGCCCAAAATACATTACAAGAGGCTCATAGGCTCCTTAAAAACAAACAAAGGTGGCCTTTCATTTGCCACCTCCTTTGATGCAAATGTTATTATAGCCCCAATATAAATCCATTTTCATAAAGAGCTTTGCTCCTTTTAGTTTATCGACCAACTAACTGATCAATGACAGCAGATAGTTCACAAGATACTTTCAAGGACTCACTCAAGATAGAAATGTTACTCAATAGCAGAGCTAATACAATATTTATCAATAAGAAGTGATTTAAGAGTGAAAACTCCCCCTTTGAGCATTACACAATCTCGTTGATGTTTACAATGTGGATGACATGAAGAATTCAACTGGAAAGATCACACACTCCACCAATATTATTATTAACTTTAAGGGACACAAAAAATGTGTTACCACAGAAGTCACAGATCTGGGATTGATGACAAGATGTCCTCAACACTGCCATGCACTACAACCAACACCCAGCTTTGCTCAGCTAGTAGAGAAAAGGGAACAGGATTTCCAATATCAAATACAAGCAGTACTTGAACAGCCAGAGATTGCCACTGCTGAGAAAAACAATACAAAAGAAGAAAAGAAGCTAACAGAAAAGGAACTCATTTCTAAGGCTTATCATGATTATTTAAAGGTCTTTTCAAAAGGAGAAAGTGAACACATGCCAATAAGGAAACTATGGGACCATATGATAGATATAAAAGATTCTTTTGTGCCAAAGAAAGGCTGATTGATTCTGCTATTTTCATAAGAACAAGAGGTCACAGCATTCATTGATGACTGACTCAAAAAAGATTATATTAGATCCTCTAAATCCTCTCAGACAAGCCCCATGTTTTTCATGCCTAAGAAAGTTGGTAAGAAGTGGATGGTCCAGGACTACTGCTATCTCAATGAACACATGAAAGCAATGTGAATTGGGACTAAGATCTCATGTCCCAAATTCACATTCCAAACATAGATATTAGGGTTTTCATCAAAATATATTTTTTTGGAAGAGGAATTAAGCACAGGTTTAATGTCCCTGCTGTGCTCACTAGAAGTCACCTCTGACATATGAGGAATATAGTCTGTGGAGCTATCAGAGTCAGTGTTATGATCTTAACACTATTCTGCTTTTTTGACCTTAGTAACCCCCTAAAGGTGGGGTCACCCCATACACCCCACTTCATCTTTATAATATTTTCCATTATCTTATCTTATCTCATCATGTGACCCTGGGAATGACCCACACATGATTGTGGTAACCTTCCACTCATTCTACATCACTATCTCTCTTGTACCTATCACATCCTCTAGATCTTAAGTCCAGACCCTTATCACATACCCATAATGTCTTACTCCTATCTCTTACTTGCTTATTCCCATACAACATCATATCCTACACCCATAGGGATACCCTTTACCCTATACAGTCTTTCCATATATCTGTACTCTCATCTATATAAACCCTAACCTCTGAACTTGAACTCTTCAGTTTGATTCTAGTCGTCTAGTATTCTCTCTGTGCTATACTCACTAGGTAAAGTAATACCTAGTATGCACCAAGTACCAGAAGAACTCCAAGACCAGTCATCTTGCACTATCATGCGTTAACTCCCTTGAGTTCCCCTCCATCCTCTCATTATTACCACTTTATCCTCTTTTTCTAGAAGATCCCTCCTTTTTTAGGTTTAGGCAGTATTACTCCCATAGACCTTTACGTTCCCTCAGTCTAGGTTTGTAACAGTTAGTCTCCATGTTTAAGTCATCAAACCAGTATTTGTATTTTGTAATTTCCACCTTTGATTCACTCTGATTGGATCTTAGGCTTTCCCTTTCCCTTTCTTGGGCAAGTCCTTAAAATAAGTAAAAGCCTCATTATTTTTTATATTGTGGCACATACCCACACCAGCTCCTTATGGTCACTTTTTACCTCTTCCCAAGAGGGGTTGTCATCGTCAGAATTGGAGTTCCAACTTTCTGCAGCCTAAGCAGCACAAGCCTTTTTCTTGTCCTTTTTCCCATGCTTGCACAAGAATTGCAGTCTGGGCATTTTACTTTGGGCTGTTTGCAATCAGCCACCCTATGGCTGTTCTTGCCACAATTAAGGCAGTCTTGAGAAGTAGCCCCTATTTTAGGGTCCTTTTGTTTGTCTCCATGTTTGATTGGAAGCATAAGGCAGCACTTCCTCTAAAGAAACTAAATATCTTGTGGACATCACCAACTTCTCTTATCTCTTTGAGATAGTCATTTACATCATCTTGACATTTTCCCTGATGAAAGGTTTGTTCAATAATCTCCATCTTGACATTGTTCTCCAAAATATCAATTACACATCTTTTGTTGATCTGAGCCTGGAGATAAAGCCCTTGCCATCATATGATGATATCATCAGTGTTTATTGAATCTTGTTTGAGCTTTTTCAGCTCTTTCCTTGCCCAATCTTTCTGATTGGTAGACCAAAATAACCCTTCAATGTCTGTGATGACAAGGATATTCCAATCATAACTTTTCCCCATAGAGAGGCAAGTCTGAGCCAACCATCCAGTGGTCAGTTCTTTTAACTTTGAGAGGACTTTAAATTTGGCTTTTGAGTCATCATAGTCTCTGGAGGCTGAGAAGACTTTTGATCTTGTGGAAATACCCATTACTTGTTTGTGCTGGTAGTGGAGCAGGTGGCACTGCTGATTCTGCCAGAAGTGGTAAATCTCTATCTCTTATTCACCTTGTTAATCTGGCAATATACACCAAGATTTGCATCAGCTGTGCTTACTGTGTGACCATTGATTGTTGTATTTTAGCAACCAAGTTGCCAAGTCTGTTTCTATTATTCATCACTGCTTGGAACTCAGTGGTGATAGCTTGGTTCTGTTGCTCAATAGTGGACAAGTGGCCAGTTCCAATAGCATTTACTAAATCTTAAGACATAACAAAAGAAAGAAAATTATTATTAAAGAAATTACTGCCAGAATTATTTAGGCAGAGAGAGGGTGTGGTGAGGGTGTAATACTACAGCCAATGCTATATTGTCTTCTTTAGCTCTTAGTCTCCTTATCATCCTTCTTTTAATAACTTTAGTCTTTTTGACAGGTCTTTCTTTGACTGTGTCTTTTTCTTGTCTCTTTGTGAGAGGCCACTACTCTGCTTGTAAAGGACAATGTAATCTGTGCCTATGTAAGGTGAAAGTTCCCTTATAGCTGATTGCAATTCTACAGCTTCTTCCTTGATGACAATAGGTGGCACAGGTGGGAGGTTGTTTGGGTCAAACTTCACCTTGTTGACTTGTGTGTCATAATCTGGTAAAGCAGACTCCTGGTCTACTTCAAGAGGAGTTCCTCTGTCAACTAGCACATAGTATGTGTCTTCAGGTCACTGGCTGTATCAGTCAAAGGGGAATAAGTCTTGATAGATAACTTCAAGCACTTACTTGTAGGGTGTGGGAAACAGGTCTCATACACACTCTGTGATGCAATGAATTCTGCTTGTGGTGCACCTCTGTCCAATCTCTCAAGCCAATTCTCAAAATGGTCAAGTTCCACTAGTAATGTGTTGCAAGCTGTGATCACTCACATCTTTTCCCTCAAAGATTCTGGTGTCAGAACCCCGAGTTCCCTCCATCTCTTCATTGTTTAGTTTACTTAATAGTGACTTACTGTAGGATCATAGCCTAGCTTAATCTTTTAGGTTGTTTCACTTGAACTACATAGACTCTTAATATTTTACCTTGCTTTACACCACTCTTCACTCAAAGTTGCAGCAAGTGCATTCCTATTTATCAAGTACATAGTTGCACTTCAGACTTTTAGTCATCCAGTGTCTTTCCAGTTTACTTCTCACTGGACTCTATCATTCCTCCCAGTGCCTAAACACCCTAACTGGGCCCAACCAGCACATTCCCTTTACAAGTGAACTAGACTGGGGATACCAGCTGTAGCCCACAGGGTTTATATACATAGTATTGGCATGTGCACACAGACCAAGCTGTGCAGTACTACATATGGTTATATGACAATGGTAATTAAATAGGCATATAATGCATAAGGTGGTGGAATGGAAGAGAAGCATAAGCAGAAATGAAATGGAAGAACATATATGAGAAGAGAATGGAAGCATAGCAGTAATGATCATGTGCACGAGATTGGATCTTGTGAGAAGAAAGAAGAGTCTAGAATAAGTTGTCTATAAGCATAAGAGAGAACAAGGGGGAAAGTGTTAAGTCTAGCTAGATAAGATTAGATGATCTGAATAGATAGCCATGTGGCATGATAAGATAAGATACAGTTGAAAATTGTTGCTTTGTTACAAATCTGATATGTGGGCCCACATTGGGGTACTCAGGACAATCACAATGCCTATAGTAAGGTACTTTATTTGATCTTCATGCATGTGCAGGGACCCCTTCCATGGGCTTGGTAACTGCTCACCAGATAGATACCTGCCAGTACTACTAAAATACACCATGCTGAAGAGATATGAGAATTTGCTGTTCAGACCATCAGTCTGATGCATCTAAATGATTGCCAGGTACAGTATCTTACTTCCCATGCATCCATATGGATATGTTGTTATGATGCTCAGCCCATATAGTGATTTCCAAATAAAGCTCTGGTAGAATCTAAAGAACTTAATTCCCATAATTTTCTCCCAACATCATCACTTCTCCAACTTCCCCCAACTCCATCATAACTTCCACCCCCATTCCTAATAGGTTCTCATATACAGATACATTAGCAACATACATATATGGTCTGCAGGTTCCAAGAATCCTTGAAGGCAAGTCCTGATCAATATGCCAGTTAGGCATCAGATCCATCAATTTCATTGCAAACTGCATATGAGGCCAACCAGCTTGTCAGAATCATACTGGATGCGTATCTTAACAAGGTAAGTAACATCTAAACCGAAGCCATATTGATACTCATATGGGTCACAGTTGTTATTGATACAATTGACATAATTCAGCTTGGCAAGAGGAGCATGAGCCAAGGGATGTCCAGACAGCCATTATCTGAAGATAACTTTGAGCTATTTACTGACCATTCTGGGTATATCTTGCTCTGATATTTACCTGGAGCAGTGAGCAGCCCAAATCAAGTATATAATTTGACCATTATCTAATAGTCAGATTCTAATCTCAAGCCAGGAATATATATGGGATCACATCCAACTTCTGTCCAGGCCACTTGCTGACAGTCTTACTGTAGGGAAGTTTCAAGATTAGCAGACAGCTCAGTTGTATTTTCAGAATACTGCCAAATTCAAAGACATGATCAATTTGTCACCAGCATGGTTTCAGCAAGACTGAAATGTATGTACTATGAAATTTAAGCCCATATACAGCCTTTGAATTCCAGTGATAAGGAACTATCTGACATATCCTGTACAATTCCTTAAGTTCTTCTCTGCTTCTCTGGTCTCTTCCGAGACGCTCTGATCAACTCCAGTGTGATCTTGTATGAGACATATCTCTGGAGTTCCAGACTTCAGTATATAGTATCTCTTGTACTCTGTGTCCTCCTTTAGTATTAGTTTTGCTTCGTATATATATCTGATCCTGTGCTCGCTTAGATGCACAGCTCTGATAACTCCTTCATCTGAACTCCTCTTCATTACCAATCCCTTACTGATCATCCTTACTAATACATCCTCCAACTCCATATATAAAACCCTCCATACAACTCCTGTAACTCTTGGCTTGTAATTGACTTAGACATGATCCCAATCCTATCTTTTGCTCTTCATCTGAATCTCCTCTGAACTTTCTTCATTCTGAAATTCTTGGTGTGAACCCAAGCTTGGCACAGCACATATGCTGAGGCCAAAGCCTTTCCACTATGAACTCCAGAGTTCTGGAGTTATCCCTTGGAGATCAACATGGCCTTAACACTATCAGTACACCTGAGGTCTCAGTCTTTCTGAAGGAGGTCTGAGAAGACGATGGAGCTAGGCAGTGGCTCAGCCACATGTGGGAGCATACTGCACTTCTGTCTGGTTTACTGGCTATAATCCATCCCAAGATGTATGCTACTGGCCAGGACACATGACTTTGGCTTGTGACTTGGGCCATAGACAATTAGGAAGAGGATATTAAAGGAGTCCTCCCACTGTGGTGGTCAGTTTACAATGTGGTATTGGTAGAAGTGAACTGGGAAAGTCTCCTTTACATTGACATCAATGGGCCTCAACATGTTGCTTACTATTGGCAAGTACATACTCAAACCTTGCCTTTAAAGTACCAACTATTTCACAGATCCTTTGGTATGATCCTGGGATGATTGTTGGATTATCTAGTCACATTCTGAAGTACAAGGCCAGGCTAGCAAAGGGAGTGTGTGTGATGCTAGCATTTTATATGTGAGACAACATCCATGAATGCTTGGGCATTTCCTGCAATAATTACATGCATTACTCAATGTATGAGAAATTCATGTAGTTATGCCTTTCTTGCAGAAATCTCTCTATCCATGTACCTTACATTAAGTAGCCTGGTTACTGATCATCCAGAAATGATAAATGTCCATGCTTGCTTCCACAATGGCTGCTTTGGCTCTTTCAAGTTCTCCCATATTTCAGTCCAGCTCAGACATTGCCCCAGCCTCCATAATATCCAACCAGGTGTTGTGAGTGATATGTAGCAGGGACTCCAGCTCCAGCCAACAATGCTGCTATTGTGAATCAGCTGAACAATAAACTAACTGAAGGAAAGCATATCTGAAAATAATCATATGCCTGCTACAACAGTAGTGGCATCTCAGTGTGACATCTGTGCACTGGATACTTCTGAATATCATAGACCCACCATGGATCTACAAATCCATGGCAGGGCACTGGTGTGCCAGTTTGGTAACATTCTACCAACATTGGCAACCCTGGTTAATTTGCTGCAATCAATGGCCAAGATTTCTGCTCCTATCACTTCTGCTGCAAATGGTTAAAGGAAAAAGATCAGTCAGAATTAAGCTACAGAAGGATGGACAGATTGTTGATGGGCATATGCCCCAATGAAGTATGCTAAAGTATATTATAAACAGATCAGTAATCCAGGTTATGCAATGGATTCATGCAGCATACCATATCCACCTTTAAATTCTGTAGCCAGTTTACCAGCCATTGATCAACCAGCAATTGGTGAAGGTGGACAATTGCCACCTCAAGTCTGCACTAATAGTAACACAGCATCACATGGAGCCAGGATGTGTATACTTCCTCAATATTGAGATTCAAGTTGGGCTCCATCTTTAAGATATATATAGTGACCTTAAAAACCTTTTCCATGTTAAGCTTTAATGTAGTGAATGAAACACACTGCCAGACAGTATGGGAATCTCACTTGGCTTTGGTGGAGCCATATATAGTATGGACCCTTGTTTACATAATTGCTCCCTGGGCTGTTATGGTTGTTACTCTGTGTAAAAATTAGTAACAAGTTCATACAGAAGATGTTCCGCTGGTTCCTTACTAATCATGTGTTCTTATGATCACATGATAATTTCTTGTTGATTGTCAGCGGTGGCAATTAGGAAGCTGACACAAACCATGGACAGATCTTTCTTCTTCTAGGAAGAAGCCACTAGGCCGAAGTCTGGTCTTTTGGGGATAATCAGGTGGAGGGAGTCTACAGGTCATCAACTTGGGAGGATCCCTATGTCTGAGGATGATGTGGGGAGATCCTTGGCTGCTTATGGACAAAGCAATGAGAGCTTCTTGATAGAAGATGAAGAAGCTTCTTAATGACAATCATTACTAGGGCTAATGATGTCAAGTGATATGAACAGAAAGAAGTGAGGAGCTTCTATCAGTAAGGAACCTTTAGAATCACCTTGAATGCGTGAGATTCAGGTTAGAGTTATGTTACAGGCAGAACTCTAATATACTGTATATACTACTTAGATAGTTTAGGGGAGATTCTGAGAGACTAAATAAGGAGAACAATAGGTGTCCTAAAGAGGACTATAAGATCAATGACTTGAACAGGAGAATAATGGAGAAAGGGATAGCTGTGAGGGGAGACCACAGCAACAAAGAGAGTCATAGATCGAAAATGGAAAGGAACTGAAGTGGAATAGAGTCTGATCAATTGTGTCAGACTTAATAGATAGGAAATAAATGATGTCAAAATGGAAAGAGGCTGAAGGAGTTAAAGACTCTGAGATGAATCTGGTCGAAGACAGATTTGGTTTATAGAGACTGTAAAGACTATTGCCTTATGGGTAAGGATAAATCCAATCTATTCATCAGTTGGTGGAATGGGAAAGTTAGGTGTCCCTTCCAGTATCCAGATTGGGATAGATCTGGAGTGCATAGGAGAGTGTGGCGGGTATGGATAGAGGAGGGTTGGAACAGCCTCTATGAGCAGGTCATAGAGTAGGAGGTGAGCGTCCTTCTTGGTGGGGCAGCCTCTACCGGTGTAAGAAACAAAAGGTTTTCAAAGAAGAAAACTAAAGAAAGAAGATGGGTGCGAGTTTCCTCGACCCAGAGGGTTGTGTATTACAGCAATGTTGGAAGGGTTGTGTGATGATGCACGGCGACACTGACTAATCCAGCGAGTCTGGATATGGTAGAGTGATGAGGAAAGGAAAAGGAACGACAAAGGCCAACGGCGGCCAGAGAAAAAGACAACAACAACGAAGTGAGCTGCTCAGTGGTAAAAGCTAAACTGTTATTCCTGATTGGAATACAAACTATATAGTGACTAAGGAAAGAAAATAATAGACCCAAACCATAATGCTAAGGTAAGTAGGATAGGGGACAAGCAACAAGGTAGTGAGAATCGGGGAAATCCACCCCTACGAACCTAGGGAATATTAGTTCCCTATACCGGTTGTTGATAGTTCAAGGGTTGGCGACAGATTGGGGAGAGGAAATTAGGGGGACCCTCTGAAGGAGTCCAATGTGGACTTAAAGTGAGGGTGTCATTGACCAAGCTGGAGGTGTTGAGGATAGAGGGGGTTCCCTCATAGGGAATGGGGTGCTGTGGATTCCCTTTAGGGGAAGGATTGAAGAAAATATGTAAAAGGTACCCCCCGAGTGTTACCTATGATGGACGTTACATTTGTAACATGGGCCATGTGATTTGGACCACAGACTGTGGGGATATGGCCAATTTGAAACAGTAATACCATGGAAAGAGTTTCTGAGCTTTGAATTGTCCTCCCTCCAGTAATTCATTGTGGCCTTCTGTCATATCCCAGAATTCTGAGTCAACTCCAACCCTGTTAAATATGAACTCTTATGCATTCTTGTGTGAGACGCATCTCCTAACCTTCAGACATCTGTACATAATTCAGTATATAGTATCTCTTGTACTCTGTTTTCTCCTTTAGTATTAGTTTCACTTTATACATACAATACCTCCAATTCTATGCTCGCATAGAAGCACAGCTCTGGTTACTTTACCTCCAGTTGCATAACTCCTTACTAATCCTCTTACCAATCTGCTTAGTAATACTTCTCTGACTCCATATATAAACCTCTGTATGATCTCTGTAGCTTTGGCTTGTAATTAACTTAGATACAATCCTCTGAAATCCTCTTTATCTATCCTCTGAACCTCTCCACTTCTCTGCTCTGAAATACTGGGACAAACCTAAGCTTGGTGCAGCACATAAGCTGAAGCTGCAGCCCTTCCAACAAAACCGCTAAAACTCTGAAGCTCCAGAGTTCCCTCAGAAGATTGAACTGGTCTTAATACCTTCACTTGTAACCAATGTACCTGGTAAACTGCAGACATAACATCAGATAGTGCTACATGTGTGGAATGCAGAACCTTATATTTGGACATCCAATCATTTATTTCTGTGTTATCTGAAATATCCATATTGTAGACCAGAACCAAGCCAGCATTTGATTCTGATGATTTCACCCATTCAGAATAGTTACTGCAGTGTTAATCTTCAGATCTTGGTCCTTGAGAGGTCAGTATCTAGCAAGCATGCTGTTATCAGCACTGAGACTGATCATTGCCATCTGGTATCAGCATTTCAGGTGGAGATTGAATTTGCTGCACCAATGAGCAGCCTTAGTTTTGTAATGTTGCTGCTGTGCTGTTGTTGTGGGCACGTCTGATCAATTTGAGTGGAGATTAAATTTCCAGACCATTTTGGAAATGTGCTGTGTAATGTGGCAGTGGGTTGGATTTGTCTGATTACTCCATATTTGGAAAGATGCTGTGTCATGGAGATGTCTGAACGTTCAAGCAGAGATCCAATTTATGTGCTTTGTCCAAGTTCACATGCAACTTTTGCAGTGCATTAGTCGGCCACTACTTGGCTCAGCTAGATACTTGAGTACTGATATATTTAAGAACCAGTTTAAACTGGTTTGAACTAGTTCAAACCTGGAAATTTGAAATATAATATAAGATATAAATATTTAGCAAATATGATAAAATTATGTTTATTTTGAGTTACTAATATAAGAACTAGTGCTTGTGACCTAAGGATCTAGCATTGATCTTTTTGGTTGTTTCAGTGATAATTGCCCAGTTGGAGCAAAATATGGCTGAGCTTGCAAGGACCAAGGTGGCAATAGTTGAAGCAAGTATGAATATATATCACTTCCAAAGACTGAGTTGTTCTGGGTAGACCTGAGCATTTCTGTATGTACCTATCTGTACTAAATGACTATGGAATGGTATCCTGTTTTGATAGGGACATGTCGTAGCAGTAGGTCTTGCAGTCAAGTCAAATTTGGTATAACACACTCAGAACAAACATTGTCAGGGTGGAACTGGGTTACTCCCAATCTGAGCCAGCACAACCCATATTGGATGTCAGTACTTAGCCGATGTGGACTCAGTAAATTTCCAGCCATGGTTTGTGGCACCAAAGATGTGGGCCATTGGCATGGAAATCTTTAAATGCTGGGGCTTGAACCCTCCATAATCTTTCCAACCTATCATTTTATGCATGGAACTAAACTTCAACCTTGATGTCCAGGAACTTAATACATCCTGACTCCATATGTTGTTGTCATATTATCAGTACAGACTTGAGGTGGTGATTATGCATCTTCACCAACTGCCAGTTGATCAATGGCCAGCACACTAGCTGCCAAATTTGAAGGTGGATGTGGTATGCCACATTAATCTGTTGAATGTTTTCAATTGCTGATCCATTCATAGGGTACCTCAGCATACAGTACTTCCTTGGGGCATATGCCCATCAACAGTCCATCCATCCACCGGTAGCCAAATGCTGGCCCATTTTCTTCTGTCAACCATTCTCAGCTGAGGTCATAGGACTGGAAATCATGAGAATCAATCCCAGTGAATCCACTGGGGTTTCTGACATTGCTAAGATGTTACCGAACTGGCAGACAAAGTTGGACATGCCCTGCTGTGGGTTTGTATATCCATGATGGGTCTATGATATTTGGGAGTATCTGAAGCTCAGGTGTCACATCAAGGTGCTGCTGCTATTGTGGCAGGCATATGATTATTTCCAGGTATGCCCTTTTTTAGTCAGCTTATTGCTCAGTTAATTCACCATAGCAGGGTTGTTGGCTGGAGATGGAGTTCCCAATACATATTGTTATGATATACTATATTTTCATACTTTTTCATACTTACCATTTTTCTTTTCTTGATCATGTGATCAGCATGTGACCATGCAAACAATCACCTGACCTGAGGCTAGACTCATAATGTCGTATGACATCATGCCTCATATATTTAATCTCTGCTTCTTCTCTTCTTCTCTTCTATTCCCACTCCACTACTTTATCTTCTTTTAGTAATACTTCTCACACACTGCTTGGTCTATGTGCAATTCTCAAATGTATATAAGGTAGACACTTTGCAACTGGAATCCCCAGTCTAATCCATTTGTATCATTGTCCTCCAAGGCTTGATATTAAGGAGCTCACTTCCCCTCTTATCAAACCAGTAGTGTTGCTGGTTGTCCGCCAAGTGCTTTGCATTGGAGCTTTAAGATTTAGCCTTTACTCCTTGATCTTGGGATGTAGTCCTTGAAGGTTGCAACACATATTGCTCATAATGCTTGGTTGGACACCCTGGAGGCCAGGGCTGGATTGAAATATTGCTGAGCTTGTAAGAACCAAAGTGGCCATTTTGGAAGCAAGCATCAACATGTATCATTTCCAGATGCACAGTCACCAGAGTATATAGTATAAAGTGCATGGGTAGAGAAATTCATGTTAAAATGACATACTGTAGCTACAGGGACATCTCATACAGTAACTTTAAAATGTATGTAATTGTTCTGGGAGACATCAATGAATTCATGGACATTATCATACATGTAGAATGCAAGAATTGCATAATCTCTATCTGCCTGCCCAGTGCCATGCTCCAGCATGTGACCGGATAATGCAACAATAGTTCCAGGATCATACCAAAGTGAAACAACCAAAAAGATCAATGCTAGATCCTTAGGTCACAAACACTAGTTCTAGCTGTAGAGTGAAGAGGAGGAAAGGATATCACAAGATCTTTCTGGGAAGAAACCAAGTGAATTAGACTGGGGATGCCAGCCATCATTCACAGGGCTTTTATAGTATTGGCATATGCGCACAGACCAAGCTGTGCGTGAGAGTACATGTCTACATAAGTATATACGAGTAATGGAAATGAAATACATGATGCACACATATGGTGTGGCAGAATGGAAGAGAAGCATAGGATGGTGATTATCATGGAAAGAAATGGAAGCATAGAGTGGAAATGAAAAGAAAGTCATATGGTAATGAATGTGGGAATGAGATTAGATCTCGTGAGAACATGAATATAACTAAATAGAGAAAGAGTGTCTATAAGTGCGAGAGAAGAAGAAAGAAAAGTTACAAGTCCACTGTTATGTTGTGCGATAAGATAATCACATGGCTTGATAAGATAAGATAAGATAAAGGAATGAAAATGAAAATTATTACTTCATTACACAAAGGATCCGTGAAATCGCCAGTACTTGGAAGCTGACATTCAAGTACTTGCCGACAGTAAGTAGCATGTCAAACCATTGATGCTGAAACAACCTTAAAGATCCTATAGCAAAGGGATCCTAGGCTTATCACTAGAGACTTGGGAAGAGGGCTTTATGAAGGGGACTTTATCTCAAGGGAAGAACCAAGAGAACTAAACTGGAGGACATCCAGTAGTGCCTTGGGGTTTATATAGTGTGACATAACGTGCACAGACCAAGCTGTACACTACTACATGTGGACATATGATAATGGTAATTAAATAGGTGCTGCACACACATGGTGTGGCAGAATGGAAGAGAAGCATAGAGCAGAAATGAAAAGGAAGACATACGGTAATGAGTGTGTGAACGAGATGAGATCTTGTGAGGAAGAGAATATAACTAAATAGGGAAAGCGTCTGTGAGCATGAGGAAAGAAGAAGAAAATAGTTACAAGTCCATGTCTATGTTGTGAGATTAGATAAACGCGTGGCTTTGATAAGATAAGATAAGATAAGAGAAATTGTCACTTCGTTACAGATGCTGGCCATTGATGTTAACGTGAAGGGGACTTTCCCAGTTCACCATTACCGATAACACATTGTAAACAGACCACCACAGTGGGAGAACTCCCCTGATATCCTCTTCTTGGTTATCAGCAGCCCATACAGCAAGCCAAATCCATGTTTCTAGGCCAGAAGAATACTGTACATCTTGAGGTGGATGATGGTGAGCACCCCAGAATGAAGTGTGATATGCTCTTGCATGAGGCCAAGCCACTCCTGAGCTCCATTGTTTCCTCAGGCCTCCTTCAGAAATGCCAAGATTTCAGGTCGACTAATAGTGCCCTATATTAGGAATTCAGTGGATGTAGGCTTAGATTGTGCAGTCCATACATTTTGGCCTTGCTGAAACCATGCTGGCAACAAATTGAGGGCTCTTTTCAATTCCACAGTATTCCAGAAATATGTCCCAGCTATAAGGCTCTTGGCCAGTGGCCCAGAAAGCACTCAGATGTGTTCCCATATATATTCCTAGCTTGAGATCAGATTCTGACCATTGGGTAATGGTCCAATGACATACTTGATCTGGACCACTCATGGCTCCAGGTAAGTACCATAGTGGGATGTACCCATACAGTTGATAAATATTGTGGGTTTGGTCACAAGCTCTAATGGATCTTGAGACAATGACTGCCTGGATGTCCCTTGGCTCCTGCTTCTCTCACTGAGCCAAATTACATATATCAATGTTGTGGATGACAACTGTGATCCACATGAGTGCAATTTCTGATTTGATTGAGATTTTACTTACCTTTGTTCAGATATGCTTTGGAAATAATCCTGACAAGCCAGTTGGCCTCACAAGCTGTTTGCAATGGGATGGATACATTAGGGGCCTTCCCAGCATATTGACTGGCATTCAGCTCCAAGGATTCTTGGAACCTGCTGACCATGTATGTTGCTAATGTATTGGTATATTCAAAGCCATCAGGAATTCAGGTGAGGGTCATAATAGAACTGGAGGAAGTCAGAGAAATGTGGGCACTAGGAGTGAAGTGTGAAAATTAAATTCTTCAGATTTAAACAGAGTTTTATTCAGAAAGTCTGGACTGCATGTCATGACAACATATTCCCATGGATGGGAAGTAGGCCAGATGGAATTATTGGATTGCCACAGCTGGGAGCTTCTTAGATGCTTTGAACCAAATATCTTGATAGTTAATTCCCATGTCCCTCTGGTAAGGTATATTGGAGGAATACTGGCCAGTACCTATTTGCTGAGCATATGCTGAGCACATAAGAGGGGTCAATGCACATGCACAAAGATTGAGAAAACTAGCTTACTGTAGGCATCATGAATATACCAAGTACCTGAATACAGGCCCAGATGTACCATATGAGATCACACTAAGCACCTGAATACAGGCCTGGATATAGCTGACAAGATCACACCAAGTACTCCAACACAGGCTCAGACATATTATGAGATCACACTGAGTACCCGAGCATAGGCCTGGACTAGCCTATGAGATCACACCAAGTACTCCAACACAGGCCCAGATATATCATATGAGATCACATCAAGTACCTGAGCACAGGCCTGGACATAGCCTACAAGATCACACTGAGTACTCCAACACAGACCTGGACATACAGTATCTTATGAGATTACACTGAGTACCTGAATACAGGCCTGAACATAGCCTATGAGATCATACTGAGTGCCTGAGCACAGGCCTGGACATAGCCTACAAGATCACACTGAGCACCTGAATACAGGCCTGTATATACTGTACATAGCCTATGAGATCACACCAAGTACTCCAACACAGGCCTAGATGTATTATATGAGATCACATCAAGCACCTGAATACAGGCCTGTATGTAGCCTACAAGATCACACCAAGTACCCCAACACAGGCCCATATGTACCATTTGAGCTCATACCGAATACCTGAATACAGGCCTGTACATACTATTCAAGATTATACTGAGTACCTAAGCATAGGCCTGGGCATAGCCTATGAGATCATACCGAGTACTCCCACACAGGCCCAGACATATCTTATGAGATCATACCCAGTATTTGAATACAGGCCTGGATGTACCATTCAAGATCACACTGAGTATCCGAAAACAGGTCCATACATAGCCTTCAAGATCATACTGAATATCCAAGCACAGGCCCATATGAACTACATAGGTAAGTATGTCACTTGGGCCCAGCCACCTCTCAAGTCCCACATATATCCTGGGCCTGCCTCAGGGTCACCCATATGTATCAGTCATTTTGCAGGCAGGCAGGCCATATGCTACATATGGGACAACAGTGCTACAGTTGATATGCTCATAATGCATAATGTCAGGACCTACAAAATCCTATGCATTACCATGGTTATCCAAAATGACAATGTGTGACAAAATGTGACATTACTGTCACAGCATTTCAATGGAATGCTACCTATCCTTTACTATGTATCTATCCAAAGTCATCTGTTTTGTGTTCACGATCTCCTCTCGCTGTAAGTGTGCATGAAAGTGACATAGCTGCCTTGACAACTCCAAGATATCCTTAGCCTCACCATACTCCAACACTGCCCCAGCAAGTTGCTCACATAGTGCCATTGCCTGAACTCTTGTAACACACAACTTCGGGTCATCCTTGTCATCTGAGTCAATCTCAACAACCTCACCCCTTTCCACAGCCACCTTGTAGTGTACTGCATCCACAATCTCTTCCTCACCTTTCTCACCATTTGAGGTAATCTCCATTTCATGAACCTGGACCTCTTCAGGAGGATCTAGTACTTCATTCAGAGTTGGTGGGGCACCAAAAATGCAGTTTTGTGCCTTGAGGTCATTGATGGATTGCATAAGTTCATCCCCTACTAATCTGAGTTGAGGGAGCTCCTTTGGACTGAGTGAAATCTGGATTTTGAGTCCCAGTTGGTGCATTGCGACTTGCTCGAGAGGTTTGATGGCTGTTAAAGCAGCCTGAGGATCTCCCTCAGCATCCATGACAGCCCGAGGGGCTGGCCGCCAGTCTGCATCAATGAATCGATTACCAAGATGAGCTTGGAGGCGAATTTCTGCATGTGGTAGTGATAGGTCAGTTGTTGCAAATTCATGGATAATTTTCCATGCGAGAGGATTGGCATGCGGAGTTGTCAATTGAGATGACAAGGGTAAGTTGACAAGGAACTTGGGATCTAATCCGCCATTTACAATATGGCTTTCGCTGTGGAAAAAAATAAGTTTGAGTCAAAGACAAAAATGGATGGCTTACGACTGAATATGTATGTGATTCCAATAGTTTCTGATGGTCTCTGGGGTCACGGAATTCCAGGCCTCCTTCGCCATCACCATGGCCTCAAGAAGATCTATCTTATAGATCTTGTGCTCACCAGCTTCGTCCAGATCAATTGCTCGCCTGCTGAAATTATGGCGGTACAATGCCTTGAAGCACCGGATAATTCCAGCATTGCAGGGTTGGACAAATGCTGTCATGTTGGGTGCGAAAAACTCAAGCTGAACATTTGATGGTTCGTATGATATGAAGTGCCCAGAGAAATTGTCGACCAATAGAATAATGTGTCAGTTTTGTTGCTTCATTCTAAAGTCAAGCTTCTTTACCCACCTGGTTGCATAATTGTTAGTGAGCCAAACATAGGGCAAGCAACGACCTCACCCCTTGAAAAGCTCTGAGGTCATCCAGGCCTTCTTGTTGTTGTGGTAATAAAATCCATGCTCCTCAGGGGTTTTCTTTTTGAAGCATCATGGCTTGGCTGCTTTACCGATAAAAAAGAGGTCGAGCTTCTCAGTCCCGTCTGCATTGCATGCAACTCCAATGGAAATTCAGAACTTCTCCTTTTTTTTCCCACTCAGTTGCTTTGCAGCAAGGCCACAGTCAGGTGGAGCACTGGAAACAGTTTATAAAAAGAGTTTGATAAGATAACAATGAGAACTTACTAGGAATTGAATCCTGTTTCGTCCATGTTGAAACGGTCTCATGGTGCATAGTTTGCAAGAACCTGTCAACACCGTGCTTACTCAGCTTCAACAGCATTAAGGTCAGCCGAAGCTGCCTACCCATGTTGGCAGATTTCATGAATTTTATAAGTTTTACAAAATGATTGCACCCAGCTCTCCCCTAGCAGTCTCTCAGTCTCAGGAACCTGAAACTTATCCTCAAACCTCTTTCGTTTCTTCTGTAGCATTGGATTAGAAATTGTCTTGCCTTTTTGTTCCATATCCCATGCCCAAAGCACAAGTGCATGTTCAATGTCAGGCCTGGTAACAATCCGAGGCCTCTTTGATGACAAGGCATTGGGGTTATCATTTGCACAAACCTCCATTTTGGGGTGTTCTTGAAGCTTGCGAGATAAGGTTGATTGTTTGAAGATTAGGGCACCTTCATGGCGTGTCCAGAAGTGCTCCACAATGTTGACTTGGGAAATGTCTGGGTGTGCATCAACATAAGTATAAACCAACAGCCAGTCAGTAAGAGTAAGGTGCTGGCGTGATGACTGCTGTGGCTGCTGCACAGAGATTGCAGGTGCATCTTGGCCAGATTGGGTATGCTTCTGCCATTTCACAGGTGGGCGGTTATTGATAGGTTTATCTCGGGGCTTCCATTTCATGCTGAGCATTCTGAAAATTTGATGTTGGGAAAGTTTTGTAGATGTGAGAAATGATAAGTACATTCACACATGCAATTTTTCTTGGTCTTGCCTGCCCTGGTAGCTCCATTATAATGCATATGTACCCTTAACAGTCTATGAAATATGCAATATGCAAAAATTCACCTGTTTTGGCTGGGCCCAACATGGGACCGCCAAAAATCAATGCAAAATGACAGATATACATTATAAGCATATGCATTATAAGCATATCAACTGTACATCATGTGTCACTTTGTCTGATGATCTTGGTTGTTTTGGCTACCCAAGGCACACTGTGCCACTCTGTTTGTGTGCACAGTGCTGCTTGATGGCTTGACTATGTCTTCACTGGTTGTTCAAGTTATCTTTTCAAGAGTTCCACCCTTAATATCGCTACCCACTGCCTGCTTGTGGCTCTGTGCCACCATTTGACCCTCTCTGCTCAAACTCTCATCTGGTGGTGTCCATTTGGCCTGTATGGTACCTAATCAGTCATCTGTGTGTTTTTGAAACATCTCTGCTGGCTCTGCTGGCCCAACACTTGTTGTGTTTGGATTCAGTTGGTCAGCAGTCATTTGCTTGACCTGCTGACTCACCATTCTGAGTTTGTTGCTCACCAGGGTTGCGAAATCTTTGCTGACTCTCCCACACAACCTCTTGGTCTTCTCAGCGACCTCTGCCTTAACTTGTCCCTGTCAGTTTGACTTATCCTGTCCATCTGTGTGAAAAGTCCCACTGCTCAGTGTGAGAACTCCATGCTGTCCTAATCGGTTTTTAACCTGTTCAAATTTGCATGCATTGCCAAATTGCTCCATTAGGTAGTTGATGCATTCCTACACTGTTTCATAGTGTCGAAATTGAGTAGAAATTGATTTCAGAACTGTGCATTCAATAATGTGTTGGGTGAGGGAGTCTCAGACTTCACTGAAAGCAGCTGGTGGGGTTCCTGTGACATTATAACTGGCTAGTTCTTGCCTTTTTGTGAGTTGTTGGATCATTGTGCACCATACTGACCAATTTTGGTTGTTCAGTTGCAACTTGATGATCTCAACCTCATCTTTGGCCATCGAGGGAATTTAAGTGAGCTGACTTTGAACTACTGAGAGCCAGAGCTGATAACCTGTGGAAGAGCTGTAGAATAGCTCTGTAGGATTCTCAGTAATGTCACTAAGGAAACAACTACAGTACAAAGTATCTAACTATGGGTGTTTAGGTAAGCTACCAAATATGTAATTAGTAATTTCAACATGGATTCCCTATAGGGATCTTTGGATAGGACTCTGTTGGATAAGGAAAATCAGGGAGTGATGACTCTAAGCTTGGGAGGACTTTTTCTAGAGGCATCAGATAGAGGTTCTATAAGCCTTCAGAGGCAGAAAGATAAGAAGAAAAAGGTACCCCCCAAGTGTTACCTGTGACAGATGTCACATTTATAACACTCCCCCAATCATGGTCCC